>CM060423.1:64016048-64266048 GCA_030545235.1 Helianthus tuberosus
CTTAATTGCCATTGGACGAAATTACTCACTAGCAGGCCTTTTGTTGATAACTTTTATCACGTGAATGTCTGATTAGCTTTTAAACTGATTGAATTTCATTGGACCTATAATTCCACCATACTGAATTAATCACATGCAAACTCTGACACTATTATCGAGCCAATTCAAAATCACTTTTTCAACATATATCAATTCTTGGGCCTAACAATTTGTTATGCATTATTAGTCCACAAAAGTTGATGGTTATTGGACCATATATTCAAAAAAGTATTATAATTGGGCCGCACTTTAAGATCAGATTATGTAATGTCCGGATGAACCTTTACTATTTTACGGATGGATTATTAAACACTTCTGCTCCAGATGTATATTCTAAACCCCCATCCAAGCAGATGGAGAAAAGTAACTTTGTTCTTTATGTCCGGATGTAGATACGAATGAACTTATCCAATGTTAATTCTTTCCATCCGAACGGATGAGTAACCCAGGTTGATCTGGATGAACATTCACTGGTCCTGATGGACCTTAAACAGCAGCGAAATTCAACATTTTCGGACCTTTAATCATCAAAGTACCCCCTCAAAACTTTGAATTAACTTCTGAAATTTTATAGGGTTATGAAATCATGTTTTGCGCATCATATATAGAAAATTTAGCGATTTTTAACCATGAAATCCTTGTTAATTTTGAATTTTTGTTCAAAAAAAATGTGAAAAAGAAAAGAGGTAGAAGAATGATGAATCTGATGAACAAACGACTCTGAATCTGATGAAATCATGGGTAATCTTGTATCTCTGATCCGTGCAATTGATCTCCCGCACTGATACCACTTGTGAACGCGTTGTAGGATCGTGTTTGACTCTCGAACGATTGCGAACGACACATATGACGTGCAGAATCCGTGTACGTGTGTGGACCGAACACAAGAACTAATTATAACGATGATTCTATTAAGATTTGACAAAGTTTTACACCTTGAATCACCACCTTTTGCTACTTTCTCTCTCTAGAATCCAAAAGCTCTCCAAAGTAACAAATGAGCAAAAGTTCTAAACTAACTCAAAACACTCCTATATATAGGGCTTTCATAAGGAAGGTTTCCTTATTTACAATAATACCATTACCCTATATTTAATACTATAAAACTGTGATTTGATCAGTTTTCTTGCTACGATTTGGATTGACGGAGGTGATAGACATTCATGCACTCACATGCACCCCTTGTGTTTCTCCTGAACATTCTACGCACACACACACGATGTGTGTGTTGTTTGTTAAATTCTTGTTTTATAAAACATGGGTTTCCCAAGTTACAGTTTAGTCCCTCTAGTTTGCCATCCTATCTCAATTTCCATAACTTATTCCTTACTCTTAAAAGTTAGCATTGCATTTAACTAGGTTATTTGTTACTAGTTATCCAACATCATGTTAAATTATTTAAACACACATTTTGGTCAATAAAGGGATTTTGGGGCGTTACAAGTCTACCCCCCTTAAAATAGGTTTCGTCCCCGAAACCTTTTTCACTTCCATTTAACGTTAATTATCTTTTCTTCCTGCCCCATCAACATGACCACGAGGCCGTCTCAATGACAATCTTCTAACTCCAAGAACCCGACCCAGAGTTCTTATTAGTGTCGCTTTCACTAAATAGTGTGAGCTTCTAACGCACTTCATCACTAGCGGTTCATTCATCATTCTAATGCTCGTATAAACCTAAGTTTACGCCTTGTTTCTATCTTTTGAATTAACATAATGCATTTATACATTTACTAATCGTAGTAAATCAATTTATTCGATTTATTTCATTCTACTCATATATCATGTACAATATATATCATTTTGTTTACTTGAAACAAATTCCAACATCCCATTAATAACATTTCTTCTATTTACTTTCATATTCTTATGAGTGATCAACTTATCACCATACACATACTATAAACATTTAATGACTTATTAATACTATAACAAAGCTTCCCTCTTCATACTTACTTTTTGTACTTAATACGAGGGTGAAGCATCATTCCACGGTTACTATCGTTACTTATACCATGCATACCTTTACGTTAGCCTCAAATTATCTAGTTTACATGCTAGCCATTTCTAGATTCTTTTACAACATTGGTTCTTTGATCCATTCTAAACGGGTCAATACATGACCATTCTTTAACATACCATTTCCATTCGGTGTTAATTCGCCTATGTACTTTTACAAATCCCTTACTAATGGGTATCCTACATTACGCATTGCATTCCTTGCGTAATACTTTCAAAAATTGTAAATAATTATTTACCGACTTCTGCAGTTTGACCTTTTCTAGGTCAAACTGCCATTTATTATTTATTGTTTACATATTTTGGGATATGTGTTGTACTTACCTCCGAACCAAATATGCTTACAAAAATATCATCCCATTGTTTTAGCATTTCTTGCAAGACCTTACTTTCTCATCCATACTTGAACCATGCATCTGGGCCGCAGCTTGTTGTTCGTCCCAACTCTCTCCTGAGTTGATTTTTTTAATATTCTTTCTTTCGATAAAAGTTTAGGTTTGCGTGCCAGTTACGGTCATTCTCTTGTTATACTATCGCCATTTAATTTATACTTACTCATATGACCCGTTTGACTACATCATGGTCAAACTGTCAACACATTCTTATGTAGATTAATTTCATCCTCTTTATGTTTTAAATCCTTCTCGTGGATTTAAACATATTATTCACACCTTTTCACTCTTTTTATGTTTTGAATCCGTCTCGCGGATTCAAACATATCATTAATACTTGGTTGATTTGTTCTTACTTACGGACTCATACATTCTTCATTATCATTCATGCTTTTCTTTCATGCCTTTCATTCTTACAAGTTTGACCCGTACATCAACTACGGGTTCAAACTTTTCATTCATGCTTTTCTTTCATGCCATTCATTCTTACAAGTTTGACTCGTACATCAACTACGAGTTTAAACTTTTCATTCATTCTTTTCATTCTTATATAATACTCTCAATTTTCTGAGAGTCTTACTACTCCTTTCACCCACACGTCCACCTACTACCCAATTCTACTAGACATACCTGCGATAATTATCACGGTCTCACGAATGTCATATGCTTCTTGCGTACTGGCCAGGTGCGCAATCCACATACTAGTTTCGTGCCTTCATGTAATCATCACCTTATGTCCGAAGAAGTGGGTTTCAGTTTCATGCAACATCTTAAAACTTTACAAGACAATATCATTGTCTTTCGTATAATATTTACCCTCCCCAAGGAGATTTCTTCCTTTTTCTTTTAACACCGGTACCCATGTATATTAATATTGTGTACTTGGGGTCCATCCGTCTAATTACATTCTTGGTGTTCATTTTAGATCGCATCCTCGGATCATCCTTCTCAAACGCTTAGGTTTACCTTGCATACACAATGCAGTTAGCTTCTTTATATAAATACATAAATACATGCTTGCATTCAATTCTACCTTTGGATCTTGATCGAGTCTTGGATTGTACGGATTCCTTGCCACAGAGCACATAGGTTTGAGTTCGAGTACTTACCTTCTCGTACTTGATTCTCTCAAACCAGGGCTCTGATACCAACTTGTGAGACACTAAAATGTTTTGATCAAAAAGACGCAGCGGAAATACGTACCATAAAATTTCTTTCTTAAAATGTTCCTTTATACTTGAAAATCATTTAAAAACATCTTTATGTAAGGAACTACATTGTTTACCTTTCATTAATGTACTGATTATAACATACTAATACAGATTACATAACCACCCATTCCGTACAATCCATGTTTCTTTAACTCGATCTTCAAACACTTGCTCTTCATAATATTGATCCATAATTTTGTACAACCTGCACTCACCACATGCATTCGTAACATTAGCACATATTATATATAAACAAGATTCATAATTATGGAGTCTCGTTACGTTCTATCCTCGTATACTTTCCATTCCGATATCTTTCTAAATTCACGCATTTCATCTGGGTGTCTAATTCTTGGTGAGACTTCAATAATGTACCTGTATTACATTTCAATCTCAAGGCACACTATTAGTAACGTCAATACTCAAAACGTATTCAAACTATGCATACATACATGCCCCATTCTTTCATGGGCGATAACTCCTACTTCGTGCATACGTACATTCACACGTATATTCATACACACATACATACCTACATGAATACATACAAGCTTTATTCCTTTGTGTACATTCAATCCCATTTAATACATACGTACATACGTTCATATATGTATACTCATACATCTATTTACATACACCCGAAAGCATACATGCAAACATAAACACGTCTATACGTACATGCTTACATATATACATATAGTAATATAATGCATATAACGTAGTAACATAGCCTTCGCACAAGTTTGGAGTTGAAGAATGCGAAAAAATATGAAAGAACCAGCGATTGGCGCAAGAAGAAACCAATCTGGCACAACCATGTGTCAGTTCTGGCGCAATACAGATGACATCAGTCAGGGGCGCAACCTTGTGCCTGGGGGGCGCAACCTTGCGCCTGGTTCAGAGCTGCAACTTTCAGCTTAACAAATTTTTACAAATTTGGTCATAACTTTCTCATTTCTTGTCCGTTTTACAATTCGTTTCTTCCCACATGATCGTAATTTGGTCCTTTATCATATGGACTCGAAATCAAACATCTGGATTAAGGATTATAAGTTTTTGATTTAGTATTCATTATGAATTATTCGACCCGTTCATGTTTTTATCAAACAACTCATTTGTTTATACACAAAACTCACCTGAACATGATAACTATAAAAATTTTACATTATCCGGAGTTCCGTACATGGGGTTTATGCACCCGATACCCGGTATGCGTTAAACTCATTCAATTATACGTAATTGAACTTTGTTAGTACAATTCCCATATGCAAAATGGTTTGTCCATTTAATCATAACTCACAACCGAGTCTTTAGACTATTAACCCGCGTCTCCGTTTCTCGGTTAGCGCGCTTATATACAATCCTACCCATTACCCGGGTGTTATACCAAAGTCATTACTTATGCAACCATTCCGGTATACAATAAAATCTCATTTTGACCGTCTGGTTTACTTAGCGAAATCCATCGCTTTTATATAACCAAACCTTTAATACACTTATCATTTTGACTCGGATCCTAACATTTCCATTCTATGTAAAACCATACTTGATTTCAATTATCATACATAAATAACTAGGTTAGAACCCCGTGTATTACACGGGTTGAATAAATATAATTTTATATACCAAATAATATAAATATATAGATATATATATATATATATATCTTTTAAAATCTCGTTTATTACACAGGTTGAATAAATATAATTTTATATATCAAATAATAAAACAATATATATTTAAAAATCTCGTTTATTACATGGGTTGAATAAATATAATTTTATATATTAAATAATAAAAAAATTTGTATTTTTAAGAACCTCGTGTATTGTAAGGGTTGAGTAAATTTAATTTTATATATTAAATAATGAAAAAAGTTATATTTTTAAGAACATCATGTGTTATACGGGTTGAGCACATGTAATTTTATATACCAAACAATAAAAAGTTATATCTTTATAAACCCTATGTATTATAAGGATTGAATAAATCTAATTTTATATACTACATAATAAAAAAAGTTGTATTTTTAAAAACCTCGTGTATTACATGATTTGCATAAATGTAACTTTGTATAGTAAAAAATAAAAATGTTATATCTTTAAAAAAGCTCATTTATTACACAAGTTGAATGAATCTAATAAAAAGTTATATCTTTAAAAAAAACTAACGCATATACTCGATATACGATGGATGGGGTGATTGCGGTGATGGTTCTTATAAGTGTCACGTAAACATGGTGATTACCGTATTTGAGTTGAGAATTGAACACGAAAATAAAAGTATAGAACCAATAAACATTGATTAATATTTTTGTTTACCCCTTATAAACACTTTTGAAATAGGTTCTACCCTTAACTAATTTAGTTTAATAAAATAAATAAATCATTTACATTATATTAAT
The DNA here is from genome assembly GCA_030545235.1 of Helianthus tuberosus. Lineage (NCBI taxonomy): Eukaryota > Viridiplantae > Streptophyta > Magnoliopsida > Asterales > Asteraceae > Helianthus > Helianthus tuberosus. The sequence continues at coordinate 64,022,114 of CM060423.1, forward strand.
TTATATTTAGCAGTACATCTTTTGTTAATTTCAGGATAAATAATTTTGAAATCTAATAAATATTTTAAATATTAGATTATCTCCTATATGAATTGTTTAAATTTATATTAAATTTAATTTTATAATTGTAGCGTACATCTTTTGTTAATTTCAGGATAAATAATTTTGAAATCTGTTAAATATTTTAAAATATTAGATTATCTCCTATATGAATTGTTTAAATTATATTAAATTTAATTTTATAATTATATTTTAATTGATATCAATTATCTATTAAAAATAGATGCCTTCAATGAATGACATGTGTCCTCACATTGGTTTCTTTTATTATATAGTATAGACTAGTACTTAACTTTACTTAAACAAATTAAGAAGTGATTTCGGAAATCACTTACCTTATGCATCCGTGCTCGTACCCGCTTCCTTGCCTCCTTTTGACCCGTTAGCCTTTCGTGCTTGAGTCCATCTCGACATGATCCCTATACTTACATGTCATCGTAATCACATTCTTGTTAGCATACATAGTTGTACATGTTAATGATCATATCAATTGCATATTTCACATTTGACTCTAATTAATCAATTCTAACAAGCATAAGACATATACTTAAATTTACATCCTTTCAAACTCATATAATTCATCATGTCATTCCATATAACGCGTATTGATATAACACGTATCATATAACTTTCTATAATCTTACAATCACGACAACAAGCTTCTTATGCGTATTTGACTTTCAGAAGTCAACGGTTTATCATATGAACTTTCGACTTAACCTCACGTATCCGTGACATCATAATAGGCTATACAAATGACACTATATACACTTCATGCTCACGATACAAATGTGCTTACAACCACATGATCACCTACTGGTATTATGCACATGTACAGCCAAATCAATACAGACTAAAGCTCTCATTATCCTATAATATCAACCACATTCAAGCTAGTAATTTAACATAATCTCAACATTATACTTTGCTAGTATGTACACAAGCTATACCTTTAGTGCAAATTCACTTCTTAATTGCACATTAGGAAAATTAATAGTGATGGGAATCAGTGTATCAAAATAATACCGGAAGCGGTTTGTATAATTTACCAAGAGCCGATTATATAAGTTTGATTTATTAATCCGATTAATAAATATTCCCAATCAGGATCAAGGTTATACGCGCATAAATAAATAAAAGGAATAAACAACCATAGAGGGTTTTAGTAATCAACCTTTGACGACTACACCGGAATTGTAACACGCGGGTTACAACGAATCCTCGCTAGTAGGAAGTTCACAACCGCGCACAAGATACCTGAGAGTAGAACCGGACAAGAAGAAGGCGACGGCGATGCTTGGTCGACGGCAAGTGGGTGGCGGCCAAGCTTAGGAGGGTGGCTAGGGTTTTGTGTCTTTTATCAAAGTATGTCTAGGGTTTCCACCTTAATCATCCTTTTATAAAACCCAATCTTACATTAAGGCCCTTTGAGATTATACAATTATAATCCTCTTAATAATACTCTAATTAATATTAAGTCCCTCGAGTTTAAACTATTATTATTTCACAAATAATAATCTACCTACTCGTGAACATATACGATTCGTGTACCAACGTGTAACTCTTCGGATCGTACCGAGTTAGTTACGTTGACTTTAATTACGGTCGGGCATACATATATCCAACAATCTCCCACTTGGACGATTTTAATTAAATGAGTCAACATGTGCAGAGTTGGACGTCTAGCTGCATCGCACTACTCTTAACACGGCATGACACTTTACAGTCGTCAACTAGTTCTTTGAGTTCAAGTAACACTTTACTTAACCAAATACTATAGCCCTGATAATTTTATCAATAAATCCCTTTTGTATAGAACATTCGTTGATCATAAGACATGGATCACTCATTCTTATATAGTGGTCAACCATTCTCTGTTCTCGTCTTTAATTCAAAGTGGTCTAACGAACTACTTTTAGTCCGAGCGTGGCCACGCATTTATTCCAGTTTGAGTTAACGAGGGCGCCCAAATGTCTAAACTTCTAATCCTATAGAAGTACAGAATTCCATTAGCATCATACAACTCCCACTTAACCTTGGATTTCTCCCAACGCTACCTGGATTACTACCCATGTTTCAGGATAGTGTTAGATAACATCAAAGATTGTCCTTGATCAATGTAGTTTAATATGTGCCTAAGGAAAAAGGATAGATTGAACATATCAATATCAAAACATCTCATGACTTAGATCCATGGAGATCGTTTTGAAGCGAGTCACATCCAATATCATTCCCTAGTGATATATGTGAATTTTGATTCTCAAACTCTTGAGTTGTTCATCTCATGAATACAATCATCTCAATTCACAATAGTCTTACATTCAAATTCATTCCCATGTAAATCGACTACGAATATTTTAGAATACGCTTATTCAAGGATATAAACATACAAATAACGAACACAGTTACAAAATAATTAAACTTGCATTTAACCAATAAATCAAATAACTATTTCAATGTAACTGTTGTGGTTCAAAATTAAAACAGTAATACTAACTACAGATCATGACCATTGTCTAGCAAATCTACGCCCTATTTTTCCAGCATGCTCCTCATGTTTTGCTTGAGGTAGAGGCTTAGTAAAGGGGTCGGCCAGATTTAGATCCGTATGAACTTTGCTTATTACGATGTCTCCACGCTCTATTATCTCTCTAATATAGTGGAATTTTCTGAGTATATGCCTTGGGGTTTGATGCGACCTTGGTTCCTTTGCAAGAGCAATGGCGCCAGTATTGTCACACAGCATCTCGACCGGTTTCTTTATGCTAGGCACAACGTCGAGATCAGTAATGAACTTCTTCATCCAGGCAGCCTCCTTAGCAGCATCTGATGCAGCATTGTATTCTGATTCATAGGTGGATTGAGCAACCACACTTTGCTTTGAGCTCTTCCAAGTAACAGCCCCACCATTCAGAATGAAAACATATCCCGTCTGTGATCTTAAATCATGACGATTAGTCTGGAAAATTGCATCAGTATAACACTTAACTGAAAGCTCCTCATCCAGTCCTCCATATATTATGAACATGTCCTTAGTCCTTCTTAAGTACTTAAGAATGTTCTTCACTACAGCCCAGTGACTCTCTCCTGGATTCTGTTGATATCTACTCGTCATGCTAAGAGCATACGAGACATCAGGTCTAGTACATAACATAGCATACATGATGGAACCGATAGCAGAAGCAGATGGAACTCTTTCCATTTTCTTCTTTTCCTTTTCGGTCTTAGCACACTGCTCGCTATTAAGAATGGTTCCATGTGCCATGGGCAAGAGCCCCCTTTTTGAGTCTTGCATTGAGAAGCGCCGTATGACCTTATCAATATATGTACTTTGACTTAAACCTAATAACCGCTTTGATCTATCTCTATAAATCTTTATTCCTAGAGTATAAGCGACTTCACCAAGATCTTTCATTGCGAAACATTTTCCCAACCAAGCCTTAACATCTTTTAGCATAGGGATATTGTTTCCAATGATTAGTATGTCATCTACATACAGAATTAGAAAAGTGATATAGCTCCCACTAGATTTCTTGTAAACACACTGTCCATCTTCGTTTTTAATGAAGCCAAACTCTTTAATTTTCTGATCAAAACGGAGATTCCAGTTGCGAGATGCTTGCTTTAATCCATAGATGGATTTATTTAGCTTGCACACCTTATTAGGATTATTTGGATCGACAAAACCTTCAGGTTGAACCATATAGACATCTTCAATTAAGTGTCCATTAAGGAATGCGGTCTTGACATCCATTTGCCATATCTCATAGTCATAATATGTAGCAATGGCAAGTAGAATTCTAATAGACTTAAGCATGGCTACTGGCGAGAAAGTTTCCTCATAATCAATTCCTTGAGTCTGAGTGAACCCTTTCGCTACAAGCCTTGCTTTGTAGGTTTGCACATTTCCATCCATGTCGGTCTTCTTCTTGAAGATCCATTTGTTTCCTACAGTCCGACCTTCGGCAGGAAGATCAGCCAAATCCCAGACTTGGTTATCATACATGGATTGCATCTCTGCATTCATGACTTCTTGCCATTTGTTGGATTCTAAATCCAACATTGCAGCTTTGTAAGTAGCAGGTTCAGCTTCATCAATCATGAAGATATCGTCATACCTTTCAGGTGCACGACGATCCCTAATACTTCTTCGAACACTTGGTGTTTCTATTGTTTCTTGAGTCCTCTCAGGCTCAACTTCAACAACTAGATCAGTTAATTCTGGTTCTGTCTGAACAACTGGTTCAGTCACTTGTGATTCTCGAAGTTCTTCAAGATCCACATGGTTTTCTCCAATCCCTCTTGCCAGAAGCTCTTCCTCCAAGAAAGTGCCTCTGCGTTTAGTGAAAATCTTATTTTCAGTGGGGTGGTAGAAAAGGTAACCGATCCTTTTAGCGTATCCGACGAAAACCACTTTTTCGCCTCTGGGATCTAGTTTATTCGAAGATTCTATAGTGACATAAGCATTACATCCCCAGACCTTAAGATAGGATACTTTTGGTTTCTTTCCATGCCATATCTCATAAGGTGTTTTGTTAACCTTCTTCGTTGGAGCTATATTCACAAGTTTTGCGGCAGTTTCCAGCGCATAACTCCAAAAGGAGCGTGGGGGAGGGTTGTTCGACACATCATTGATCGAACCATATCTAATAGAGTTCGATTTCTCCATTCAGACACACCATTATGTTGTGGCGTTCCAGGTGGAGTGAGCTATGAAACTATTCCACAAGCCTTTAGATGGTCGATGAACTCCTGACTAAGATATTCACCGCCTCGATATGATCAAAGCATCTTAATAGTTTTATTTAGCTGATTCTCTACATCGTTTTGGTACTCCTTGAACTTTTCAAATGTTTCATGTTTATGCTTCATAAGATAAACATAACCATATCTACTGAAATCATCAGTGAATGTAACAAAGTATCTTTCTCCATGTCTTGACATTGTTCTGAATGGACCACATACATCTGTATGTACAAGTCCCAACAGATCATTAGCTCTTTCTCCAACATTTGAAAAAGGTGCTTTTGTTAACTTTCCACTTAAGCAATATTCGCATTTGCCAAACGTTTTCGAACCCTTAGAACCTAAGATTCCTGCGGTTTTAAGTTGTTTAACATGGTTCTCGCTTATGTGACTAAGTCTACAATGCCACATATACGTATCGTTAAAGTCCAACTTATTACGTTTATGGGAGATGTTGCATAATATGTTATTATTTTGGATTTCTATCTCATAGATTCCATTGTTTGGTTTTGCATCAAAGTAAAATACATCATTAAAATAAGCAGAAATAAATTCACCATTAAAACGATAATTGAAACCTTGTCCATGCAAAGCAGAAACCGAAACAATATTCTAGTAACACTAGGAATAAAATAAACATTGTTCAAAACAAGTTCTAAACCAGAAGGAAGTAAAAGAACATATTCTCCAATCACCTTCACAGCAATTCTTTGTCCATTGCCAACATGGACCTCCAAGTCACCTTGTTTCAGCTTCTTAATCTTTCTTAGTCCCTGCAAAGCATTACAAATATGAAAACCACATCATGTGTCAAACACCCATGTTTTGCCAGAAAAAGAAAAGATTTCAATAACATATATACCTGAGGACTCTCCTCCTGAAGCCTTGGCTTGCTTCAGTTTAGCTAAATACTTAGCATAGTTCCTCTTCCAGTGCCCAATTTCATTACAATGAAAACACTTGGCATCCTTCTGAGGCTTCTTGTTTGCAACTAATTTGCCTTTGCCCTTCCCTTTGCCTTGATTGCCCCTTTTTCTTGGTGTTAGGTTTCTTAACATGACCCTCCTTGATCATCAGCACTGGTGCAGTCTTGCTGGTTATATTTACCTCAGCAGTTTTGAGCATCTGATGCAGCTCTGCAAGTGTCTTCTCCATCCCATTCATATAGTAGTTCATAGTGAACTGATCATATGACTTGGGCAATGAGTTGAGGATGATATCCCCAGCTAATTCATCACTCAAGAGGGATTCCAGATGAGCCAAGTGATCAACATATGCCTTCATTTTTAGCACATGAGCGCTAACTGATGTACCCTCTTGTATACGAGTGGTTATGAGTGATCTCATCACTTCAAACCTCTCATGACGAGCCTTCTGTTGGAACATTTCAACCAGGTGCTCATTCATCTCATATGCCATCTTGTCATCCATGGTCCTTTGAAGTTCAGGAATCATGGATGCTAACATTAAACATGAGACTTTCATAGAGTCATCAAAGTGCTTTGCATAGTTTCTATATGCAACAGTTTGCTGATTGAAGGGTTCATCAGGGACTGGCATTTCAAGAACATACAGTTTATTCTCCACCTTGAGAACAATTTTCAAGTTACGGTGCCAGTCCATGAAGTTGGAGTGGTTCAGTTTGTTCTTCTCTAAGATGGACTTGAGAGAGAATTGGGAGGAACTGTTTTCAGTTGACATCTACAAAATTCAAAATTAATTAATTAGTATTTTATGTTTTTCATATCTTAATTTAATTTTATGACCCAAAAACAAAATTTTAATTAAGATGAGATCCCGATTCATCATATGACAGTGAATTGGCTTAAGCACTATCCACTGGTATGATTATGTAGGTAAACAACGATTGTTAATTGTGTCCACTGCACAACTCTCCAGCTGGGGTTATCGGTTAAAACGATGTATGTTTAACCCCAACTATGCCCACTCGATGAACAAGCGATGTTTTGTCCTTTACTATTAACTGTAACACCGGCCTATGTTACACAGGAAACGTGATGATTACCTTCTTTCATGATGGACGCCTAGATGCAGGGTATAGCACTAACATTTGGGTTCGATTTATAATGAAGTGTTAACTCGTTAAGGGTGGCATAAAACATCAATTTAAAATTTGGGATTTATTTTAATATTTACCAAAAATATTTTGAATAACTCGTAGCATGAGGCGAGTTACACAATAGTTTATAAAATCCGATTTTATATAATTCGTGATAATAGAAACTCCTTTCCACGCTTGCACGATATAGTTTTAAATACCCTATTAAAGTATGTCGGTCGTTTTATCGCGAATGATCTTGTTTTAAATTTTATTAAAAACCTTTTATTAAACATACTTTTCAGTTTTATAAAACTTGTTTTAATAAAACCGTTGTCTTGATTGTGAAAATTTTATATATTTTGGGTTATCTACATTATTTACAATAAATAAAACACAACCACAAAACACAATAATAAAAATCGAATCAAGCCCCTAATTGGTTGGCCGTTTCGTTTTAGCCAGAAACGAAACGAACTAGTCAAAAGGGTTTCAAAAGCTAATTTTTGAAAGCTCCCACTTGACCCGCGATCTCTATCTTCATGGTACCTGTTCTCCATTTATCTTGATCTTGATCTTGATCTTGTACTCGAAGGATTACAATAATAAATTTGAAAATACAATAAAACCAAATCTATTCTAATCCTATCTATTACATCGGATCCAATATCCGCAACAAAATACAAATAAAAAATACTATTACATTGGATCCAATATCCGAAAAAAAATACAAATCAAAATAAAACCATAACCAACACAACCATGACAAAGGTCATAACTTAGGGCTCGATTCACATCACAATCCATAGACAACCAAAAGCTTTTGATCTTTTGTCAAAATAAATAATTTTTTACAAATAAAACATAGATCAAAATTATAACTTTACCATCTACACGCGTGTAACTGTGGCTCTAATACCACTAGTGGGAATCAGTGTATCAAAATAATAGCGGAAGCGGTTTAAATAATTTACCAAGAGCCGATTATATAAGTTTGATTTATTAATCCGATTTTAATAAATATTCCCAATCAGGATCAAGGTTATACGCGTATAAACAAATAAAAGGAATAAACAACCATAGAGGTTTTTAGTAATCAACCTTTGATGACTACACCGGAATTGTAACACGCGGGTTACAACGAATCCCCGCTAGTAAGAAGTTCACAACCGAGCACAAGATACCCGAGAGTAGAACCGGCCAAGAAGAAGGCGGCGGTGATGCTTGGTCTACGGTAAGTGGGTGGCGGCCAAGCTTAGGAGGGTGGCTAGGGTTTTGTGTCTTGAATCAAAGTATGTCTAGGGTTTCCACTTTCCACCTTAATCATCCTTTTATAAAACCTAATCTTACATTAAGGCCCTTTAAGATTATACAATTATAATCCTCTTAATAATAATCTATTTAATATTAAGTCCCTCGGGTTTAAACTATTATTATTTCACAAATAATAATCTACCTACTCGTGAACATATACGATTCGTGTACCAACGTGTAACTCTTCGGATCGTACCGAGTTAGTTACGTTGACTTTAATTACGGTCGGACATACATATATCCAACAAATAGAACATATGGCGAGTATAACTCATTCAAGCACAATGTACAAGTCCTTAATGCATAGTCTTGACCAACACATACATTCAACCCGAATTCTTGTACGAATGCCATCCGAAGCACATTCTTCAATTTAGTATACTACTAATTACATCATTATCCTATTTCATTTATACATATCAAGCCATTTCATACAATTTCGCATCCTAGCTTCACTTAGACATTTCATTATACACTTGGTATGCATACCACTTTCTAAGCACGATGTACAACTAATTCATGCATAATCTTCTAAGTCCTCACTTTCAATTATCAACACAACAAAACACCAAACTAACTTCACACCATATTCAACCTAACTTGCAAGAGCTCATCATATTCACATAATACATCAAGAATTGAACAAGACTTAGACATGGTGAAACCCCCATGTCACCTTCATCACCCAACTAATGGGTTTTCATCTTTAAACATCAAGTTAATCAAAATTATGCATAACACATGTTCCACATGATGATGCTAACACATATTCATACTCAATTTCATACCAATTCGCTGATGAAACATAACCCACTTCATACAAGATCACCAATCTAAGTTTTAAGACATACCTCATGATCCCCTTGTGTAGGTGATCATTAATTCATGTTCATTAATGGGTTTGAGCTTCGATTCACCCTTCAATTTTGAAGATCTTTGATAACTAGGGTTTGCACCCCTTGTGTTTCTCCTAAACATTCCACGCACACACACACGATGTGTGTGTTGTGTGTTAAATTCTTGTTTTATAAAACATGGGTTTCCCAAGTTACAGTTTAGTCCCTCTAGTTTGCCATCCTATCTCATTTTCCATAACTTTATTCCTTACTCTTAAAAGTTAACATTGCATTTAACTAGGTTATTTGTTCCTAGTTATCCAACATCATGTTAAATTATTTAAACATACATTTTGGTCAATAAAGGGATTTTGGGACGTTACAATCGATCATGTATTCAGATGATAGAAAATCAAGGAAAAATATCAAATTAAACGGATAACAAAAATAAAGATGTGAGTATAAGGTGAACATAATACTTGTTACCAGAAAAGTTGAGTTGCAAATGTTTAAAGATGACAAAATTAACAACAGGAGTAATGTTGTCGGATTAGGTCATTTGTGATCAACCGGAGACAAAATTTAATTGCAAATAAGATCAAACCTATGTAATCATCGATCAATACCTTACGAATGACCTAATAGATATCTTGCGAATGACCTGAGATTTATGTTTTGTAGAAATCCCAGTATCACTAATCCGATTGTGTAATAATCAATATTATCGATCATGTATCCAGACAGGGGCGGATGTATGTGTTATCAAGGGGGAGCGCCCGCTACCGCTTGGCCGGAAAATTTTTGACGTTTTTAGTGTAAATTTTGGAAAAATTTGACGTTTTTTTGGATTTCGTTACCGCTTATTTATAAAACGTTACCGCTTGGTCGGAATCCTAGATCCGCCACTGTATCCAGATTATAGCAAATCAAGGAAAAGTATCGAATTAAACGGATAACAAAAATAAAGAAATGAGTATAAGGACGTAATACTTGTTACCAGAAAATTTGAGTTGCAAATGTTTGGAGAAGAAAAAATTTAACGGTGGGAGTAATGTTGACAGATTTGTGTGTCTACAACAAACAAATATTCGATTAGAATGAAAATCAAACCAAGCGAAAATATCACACCAAATTACAAATAATTTGCTACAATTTCATAACTTACAGTTTATTTTTATAAACATTTTCAGTCTTTATCATCATTATTTTTATTTTTTTTGCGTTACTTTATTATTGCCATAAATAATAAGATGAATTATAGCGACTCAAGAAAGAGTTGAAAACTCAAGAAGATTATATTTGGATAGTTAAAAATGTAACTTTTCATTTTGTTTCATAAAATATTATTTTATGTAATAAGTGATTTCACAGATAAGAATTATATACGAATTTACAACTTACATTTTTTTCGATACTTAACCCATGTAATCAGTAGATCTAACTCAAAAATTCAAAGGTATCCCAATTTTTTTGGTAGCAAGGGTATATCCTTTGTATAAAACCGAAAAAAATTACACTACAGAGACAGAGTTGAGAGGTACCACGGGCTACCCCTGATTGTATGTTGAATGCGCCATTACACGTATTTATAAGCTAGTTGCTAATATAATGTTCACACCGTACACACTTCGCTACATGTTATATTTTTTTGGTTCAGTAGTTTTTCAATTTTTATTTCACAATTTATGCATATTTTATAAAGGGATGAGCTTTAAACTGTATTCGCTACACTTCGTGTTACTTTGAAATCATAAATATTATCTAATGATTATATACGGTGTCTACTAATTTGTTTGCAAATATACATCTGAGGGGTGTATGTATGTATACATAAAGTGTTTTTGCTATTATATTTTACATTTTATATATATACATATGTATACATATACATACACATATGAATACTAATTCTTGATGAATAGTGGCATAAAAATATAAAATAAATAAACAATTATTAAAGAGTAGTGTCTTAATTTGTTTTTAGTTTCATTTGAGTGTTAAATTCTTGAAAATATATTAAACCAAATATTTTTATTTTAGTTCAGTAATAATCAAGTTAAATATTTTGGGTTCAGTTATAAATAAGTTTTATATTTAATTGATTTTTTTCTTTACCGTGACAATTCAAATCGATACCATACGAGCATCATAAGTATTGGTATTCGTTTTTATGCTTTTCTCGATGTTTCTTTCGGTTTCGTGACGAAAGTATTGGTATTCGTTTATATGTTTTTCTCGATGTTTCTTTCGGTTTCGTGACGAACCGATTCGATTCCGACCGAATAACATTAGTACTGGTAAAACTGTTACCAGTTGTATTCACTTATGTCTTCGTTTTTGTTTCTTACAATTCCTATATTGAGTACCCGTATAATACCAGTTTTGTAATGAATCGAACCGATATCCACCGAAAACCCGTCGGAAAGCGCGAGGAAAACCACTAGTAATCATTAACTTGAGAATCAGTTTTTCAAGTACGTGCGAAGACTACTTACCACAACATAGAGGTGCACAAAGTCGGTTTTTTAGCCTAAACCAGGTTGGGTTGAAACCGGGTCGAGTCAAAGAAAGGCAATCCAGTTTTGGTGAAATCGGTTCGTGTTCCAACCCGGTATTGAGGAGTGAAGGATCTCAGGTTTGACTGGTTTGGAACTAGGTTTTAACCGATTTGGGTTAGGTTTGAGTTGTTTCAAACCGGTTTGAAGTATATGGTTACAAACCGAAACCCTATGATTCAATTCGAGTTAAAAATAAGGTTTGGTTTGGTTTCTTAATTGTTTTTCGAGCTTACGAAAAAAAAAAGAAGAATAAATATAATCTAAAGAAGCGAAAATTTCCTGTAAGCATTGCTGATAAGTACAAAAATGGTAATCATTGGTCAATTTTGGGTCGTCTTTGTAATTTTCTACAATTCTACCCTTTCATTTGACTAGGGATAGGTTTAAGTTGAACATTCAACACCATCTAACAATTTAAAGAACCATGATCTAGTGGTCTAACGTCTAACGGTAGCGTGTTGCCCCCCTATAGAAGTGATATGAGTTCAAAACTTCAAATTCCAACTGAGTACAAAGTTAAATGGTATTTAGATGTAAAAATTTATTGTTCAAAAAAAAATTAAGTTTTCTTGAGTTCAAGTAATTGATTATTTTTAGACAAATACATGAACCTCATCTATATAAACCAGGACCTTATGAGAAAAACCCAAAACATTTAGAACGATAAGAGGACATTTGGGTATGGAACCACATATAAGATTAGTTATAAAGGTTTTTACGGGCTTGAGAAGGTCGTGGTATTAGGTGATACATGTCTAATGACCTGAAGTGTGATTTAGCGATGATAGATGGCTCTGGTTTATACGTGTCTGTTACCGCCACCACCATCCACCGTACTGTTGCTGCCACTTGCACCCTCATCGTCCTGCCTGCACCACCACAATGGTCCACTGAACGGGAACTTGAATCACCACCACGACGACAGTAGAGGTAAGGTGGTGGTTGTGGCAACAATGGTGGAGGTGACGACGTTGCAGGGGTGGGTGAGGTATACCAACATGATTGCTTTATGAGTTCTTGCAATAGCAAAACAAGATCGAGTGAAATCACTTCAAAATCCTCTCGTATCAAAATAGTGAAGTTTTTTTCCTGTGAAACTCATTAATAGCACTTTGAATCTAGCTCTGCACATAAACCAAATGTAGAGCCCTGAAACTAAACATTTTTGTGCTTAATTTGTAAAATCGCTCAACTGCTTCATTAGTACTCTACCATCAAACCATGTTAAACAAGTTACCATCATGAATTGTATACAAAAACAATATGCAGATCATACGCTTTGAATCTTTGATACCATAACAAACATAACCATTAGAGGTGGAAAATTGCGGATCGGACGATTAGGTAATGGGTGAAAACGGGTGCCGGTCAGGTTGACCCGCAAGGCTGCAAGCACTTCTTTGTTTATATTTAAAAACCCTTTTTTTTTTCTAAATAACCAAGGCATTAAATATATGTACATCACAAGAATAATCTAAACATCTACTAGGAACAGAAACAAAGGTCATATACTTTAATGGTGGACAAATTGCCAAAAAAAATAAACAAATATAGTAACTGGAATAACAAAAAAAAAATCAAAAATGAACTAGAATGCAGTTCTAATGTTTCCTAAGACCATATTGATGTACAGAACTGATGAAGGCAGGTAATGTCGAATAATAAAAAGCAAATGGAGCAAAATAATTTTATAAGGAAACAATACCTATTGTGCTTTTGGCTTAATAACCTGATATCAGTGTGTGCCGGTTCTCCTGCTTAAGCAAAGAAACAACTGCAATCTCATTCCGATACAGGTGTAACCAGCCTATTGGTTGATGTAACGACATGGCTACCTTGGTCCTTGAACCCAATCAAAATGGAAAGAATGTGGTCATGTTATCTCTGTGAGCCAGCTAGATAAAGAACAATTCCCAAGAAAATAACAATTTGCAGAAAAATAACAGAAAGCACATGTGGGGGAGAATGCATCCAATGTTTCTGGCCTGTGTACAAAAGAGGAACAGTATGAAAAAAAACCTCAGCATCTACCCTACAGCTTGCTATTAAATAATATGAGTGAATACAAACAGTCAGCACAGATTATAAATTAAATACATCTGATAAACATAATTAAATATGCAACATGATACTGCATGTTGTGAACATAAAATAGTTTTAGTCGGATACCTGAAAACGATCCGGATGTGGGAAGATATTTTTTGACACCAATAGAAATGAAAGAGCAAGTCAGATAACTTTAGAGAACAAGAAAACAAGATACACAAAGGTAATCAATCAGCAGGTAGAGGAATCAGAATTAAATTTTTACATAAACTTTTGAAAAGCTAAACTACACAAGATGTTTAAGAGAAAAGAATGAATATATTGGAAGTCAATGACTAAATGAATTAATATGTTACACAATTACAAAGGCACACAATAAACGAAGTATTACAAGTGTCAGGGCTTTGGCTACAAGTGGGTCCCAGATCCACTCCATAGCAGTTCAGTTCAACCGCAGAAACTCGTATATGCAAATTACAAATAGAGAGTTCTGCAGCCTTCCATAGCTAGCTTACCATCGTCATCAAATCAGTAAGCTTTATTTTGTTTGTTGTCTCTTTTAAGTTGAACCTTCAACTTCTTACCACCTAACTGGTACCCATTCATTGTATTTATTGCAGATTGTGCAGCAGCTGGGGAGTCGTAACTAACAAACCCTGCTAACATCCTACTAATTAGAGGCAGAATTGTTACAATTGTTGGAATTGGAATGAAATACATAATGAAGTTCATACCGAAGCACTTGCTAACACCAGTTGCCTTATCGACGAAAACCTTGGAGCTTAAAACCCTTCCAAACCCTTGAAATGCCTTTGCAAGATCTTCATCCCCGAAATCTTGAGGGATGTGATAAATAAACAGATTAGCGCCAGGCGGACCTGCACTGAAACAGACTGCTTAAACATACGACGATAACTGAAGTTAGAAACTAAGTGGGTTGGTAATGGGTCAAACGAGTTCATGTCAAATTGGGTTACTTTTGGAACACGTCAAAGCGACTCGGTTTAACCCGAAAACACTTCTACTCAAATTGTTGGTACGGTTAGGACTTAGGTATTTTGAGTGAGTTGCTAATGGGTTCATGTCAAAATGGGTAAATAAGCTAATAGAGATACAAAGAACCTGCTAATTTTGTTTAAAAGTTAAATGCATTTTTTTATCGAACAATACATTCATTCCAATCACAAGGGCAAATTACATAAGGATAGCAGGTAGACGAGCAGTCTAATTTCGTTAGTTAAAGAACAATTCCTGCAATTTGGCTCAAACTTAAAGGACGTAAAAATGCAATTTACTCTTTGTTTAATTTAAGCCCTTTGACCCGTTAAAGAAACACCATGAACACACTGACAGTCAACCAGTCCAGGGAAAGAAGTGATCTACAAAAAAAAATTAACAACCTTCGACATGGTCTGGGGCACTTCCACTGACAGTTGAAGAGGTTGCGGGATGGTTATTTGCAGCTTCTGGTGGTACTGGGCTAGACGGGCCACTAAAAGGCCTGATTCCGCCAGAAAACGCCAAAGGATATTGAAGCCTGGGAACGGTTGGATAAGCAGAGCCCATATAACCGGCTGGTGGAACCGCGTAGTTTCTTGGAGAGCCTGCTCGTAACGCATTTGCTTGAGTTGGGCTCAGGTTGGTAAAAGCGGGCTGATTCTGCACCGGGGGAAGGCGATACTGCATGAGCCCATAAGTTCCAGTAGCCTACTTACAAAATCAACTCTTATTCATATAGTAACTTCAATGCCAAATGGAAATGACAATGATAAAACAAACCTGATACCCATAACCATTATATGGTGACATGTATCCCATTGGAAGTGCTCCAAATAAAGACGGATGTTGACTCGGGTCAACGTTTGCCAAAGTAGAAGCCAGTGATTGAGCCTTCTGAGCTTTTCTAGCTTGTCTTTCCTTTTCGGTGTCTGCCCATTTAACAACCAAAGGGACAGTTGAACCCTAATACAAAAAAAACAACAAGATTCCATTAAGGAAAAACAAATGCAAAATTATTAATAAAAATCAAAACTAGCGTGTGTGTGTGTGTATAAACCTCCATCTTGTGTTTTCCATTAAGGCCCTCTATAGCAGCAACAGCTTGTTCTTTTGTCTCGTACTTCACAAAAGCACAGCCTGCCATAGTCATGATTATAAAACATGCAATTACGCCCCAAAAGTAGATAACAAACTTAATATTTTGCAGTTTGCTGAATCGATGACCAGAAAATATCATATGCACCTTTACTTGTTTGTTGAGAACCTCTGAGAATTTGTAGGTCTTTTAGGGTTCCATATTGTGAAAATAATGCTGACACTTCACTCTCAGAAACATTCTTGGGAAGCATACCAATAAAAAGCTTGTGTTCTTGGGCAAAATGTCACGGGAAAAAAAACGCTAATCAGATAATGCTCATGTTCATTATCAAACACCAATTCTCAATTAAATAAATGACATAGTGTGACATACCCAATCGTTCCAACTCGCCATCAGCATACTTCACTTGCAATGGACTAGATGCCTGGTGATATAACAAAGAGCATGTAACATTAATTCAAAAAGTGGAAAATCATGTCTACAGGGTGAGTTCATATTGGCTTTAACTCACTAGTGTAACAAACATCAAAACCCCATGAGAAGTAAAGAAATAATACCCTAGAACAAGGATAAACACTAAACAGTAGGGTAGTTATTGGCATTTTCAAATTCCAAAATCATAATCGACTCTTTTGCCAGCAGCATTAAGGAGGGTTATGGTGGTCAATAAGTAGTGCCCAAGCCCTTTATTTATTTGCACTTATTATACTACTTTATGTTTGATAAAATGCCATTACTTTAATAAATATCATATTGTACTACTAACAGTAATCATAATAAATCTTTTAAAATAATTGAAGTTGTGCCTTGCAAGAGAGATAATGAGTGTCTCAAATCAAGGATGATGTCCAGTAAAGCAAGTTGCTACATTATGCCTATTTTTCCTACAAGAACTTTACTTAACTTTATGATACTGTTTCTTTTATACTAACAAGCATAAACAATTCTTATACAATTTGTACTGTACCTCTTAAGCAATTTTGACTTGATTCAGCATGTATTTTAACTAAAATGTTGACTATTACTCTATTAGTTAAAAAAATTTATACCAAAACAGTGAGCAAACAGGTACCATATAAGGTTATATACTTATACATGTTTAAAAACACAAAACTTTGCAATTTAACAGAACATTCTAAAAATCCTAAAAATAGAAAATGTTACAATTTCAATGTAAACCCCAAACATAGAAAACTTAGTAAGTTTGATGTAAGTTTGATGTGATGGAGATGTTACACCACATTTCTTCCTAATCCAACTTTATATCCACCAATGCACTATACAAAACCTCTAAACCAAATTCTAACAAAAAGAAACTCAACAAGAAATACGAAAACCAAAGATCTGAACAACAATTACCCCGGTCAAAGTCTTCTTATTATGAAACGCATCCACAGCCTTGTCAGCTTCCTCTCTATTCGGACATATAACAAAACAACAACCTGATAACAAGAAGAAATTACAATTAGGGTTTCAAACAAACAAGATCTCAAAGAGTCAACACGAATCTCGATAGCCACAAATACAAATTGAAAACAACAACAACGTGAATCACGCATTGTGATCCGGAAGTGATAGTGGCGGAAAACGCGTAATGAGGAACAATTTAGTGAGGAAAAAGTGTAACCGATTTAACCTCGAGAAGCTCGCGTTGCTTTGTCTTTGATGATGTTGACTTCGTCGACAAGTGCGAATTCTTTGAACATTGCTATGAGCTGTGGCTCCGTCATGTGTTTAGGAACTTGACCGACGAAGAGCTTCACGCAGTCGTCACTGTGTTTTCGCAGCATGTGAGGTTCCGCCATTAATGCCGTCGCTCGGTGATCTCGATTTCTCTCTCTATACTTTCTCTCTCTATAAATTTCTCTCTCTAAACTTTGGTCTTCGCTGGTTGGAGTCCTGTTTAGAAAATGGGTAAAACTTTCAAGGAAAGATCTCTATATTTATATGTAATTGACCCCTATACTGTAGGAACGGTGATATGTAGCCCCTGTACTATGTGGTTGTGTATATTCACCCCCTGAATGTATTGGAGAGTGGAGATCATCTTATCCAATTACTTTTTTTTTTTTTTGAACGGTAAAATTCTATAATTGATAGAACAGGGCCAGCATATGCTGTAAAAACCCAAAAAGTACAGTACAAAAGAAAAATGACAACTAACACCCCCAATTACATCCGTCTATTTTACTATATCGCGTATGTTAAAGTCCACCCATCTTACCCACTCGATGTTTTGAATTTTCGATCTAGTCTTTAACCAAACAAAGCTATCCGACATTATTGTCTCCAAAATATTGCTCCCAGATCGGTGATAACCTTCGAACTCTTTTTCATTCCGTGACTTCCAAATGTTCCATATGCTCGCTTGAAACACCACGTTGATAACCTTCTTCCATTCATTTGATCCTATTAAATTCTTTGCGTAATCCAAAGCTTCTCTGCATGTTTGGAATTCAACGTCAGAAGGTAATTTTAACCATCTGCAGATCTCCCTCCAAATTGACCTTGACGTATCACATTCACAAATTACGTGAGCCACTGTTTCTTCATGTAATCCACACCTTGCATACATCTGGTTGTTTATCGGGATCCTTCTTCTTACCAGTGGAAACCCAAAATTACGTGAGCCACTGTTTCTTCATGTAATCCAATTACCCTTATTTTAGATTTTGGTAACAAAAGAAGTCCTAAGGTCATAAGGACATATAATTAACTTTAACATGTGGAAACCCAAAATAAACTTTTGGTAAATGATTTTTGACATATACACATGTATGCTCATGTGTATAATCCGAGTCTTTTTGGTAAATGATTTTTGACATACACACATGTATGCTCATGTGTATAATCTGAGTTAGTCAGTTTGAGTAGATTTTATTTATTTATTAGATATTATATTTAGAGTTTGTTTGTTTTGTCTTGCATAGATTTAAAGGACATGTTTATAATCGATCTACATTCACCCAAGTTGTCCTACAAATTGATTGTTGGCCCAATTTGATTTTAATCCCACTAAAAATTTGAATTACAACCCACGTTATATTTCTTTGATGGTTTAAAACTCAAACTAATTAATTCCTCCTAACAAAATTCAGCTCATCTTCTGCTTTGTATAACCACTTTACTTAGATAACAAATCCGTATTCAAGCCAATCAACTACATTAGGGATGAGCATGGCATTGGTAAGGGCCGGCTCTGGGCCCGGCAAACCCGTGCCGACGCCCGAGGCCCAAAATTTCAAAGGCCCGAAAAGTCTTTATAAGTTTGTATATATTTATTAAATTATATATTTAGTATATTTATCCGTTTATTATGCAAAAAAGTCTTGGTGGTATAGTGGCAAAAACCATCTCAAAATAATGTAAGGTCTCAAGTTCGAGTCTTTGTTTCGTCACTAAGTTTTTATTTTTGTAATTCATTTACCCTTAACCATAATTTTGGGCCCATTTCTTTTCGTCGCCCGAGACCTAAATTTTTTGAAGAGTTTTCGGGGACGGCTGTGGCATTGGTTTGGTACTAAATCGATACCCAAAAACAGGAAAAATAGGTATTGGTACCGAAAACGAGAAAATAGGTACCAGTATAAATACTGAATATACCCTGTAAAGTAGCCATACGGTACCAAATGCCCATCCTAAACTACATAGCCGTTTGAACTTCATTTAATTATCAATGATCATCCTTTTAAATAATAGTTTGTACCAATGCTATGTGACAACCGTCAAAAATCCAGGTATCCGTACAAATTAATTAACCATGATTAGTGCTTAATGAGTGTGCTGAATTACAACTGATTGTTTTCTGATTACTGCATCATACTTACATGTGCATCACATATTGCAAATTGTCACATCATTACTACATGCAAACCATATTGACATACATGATGCACAAAGCACAGCTAGCACAGTTAGCGGATAACTCAGAAAAATATTGACGAGGTCTAGTACATAGATAGACAGTGTTTTGAGACCCAGTATGGGCCAAAGACTAAGTACTACACTAGTATGGTGTGTAGGGAAGTAAGGACCACAAAACTGCTTTACTAGGTGATAGTTAAAGTGCCGGAAAGTGCCTAAAACTCATCCAAAGTGCTGAATTCAGCATTTTTCAGCAAAAATCAGCATTTTAACAAGTTGGTAAGATGCAAAAATATGACTAAATAGTCCTGAATGCTTTCCTAAGTGTCGGGAATTAAAAGTGTCACAAAATGGTACATAAAGATCACTAAACGGAATAATTTGACACTTTAACGAACCGGTATCTAACCGAACAACCGGACACTACCCGAAACACCAAAATTATACTAGAAGCATTGTTTTATTATTTCTGAGCTAGTTATGATCCCCGAACACCCTAACACACTATATACCACATAATATGCATAACATTTAACTAATACCCTTAGAATCTAACTAATTAACTTAACCATCATTAAACCCCAACCAAGACCCCCCCCCCCCTCATGTTCACGGCATCAAGGGTATGGCCCACCCTTGATCACACTAAATCTCCTTTGATTTTGTTAGAGATCTTGAATGGTACTATGGGGGACACATTAACCATTGGATAAACTCTTAATATGTGTATAAGTATTGGATGGAAGATCATTAGCTCATTATCTCTCACACATCAACACACACCACTCTCTCTCCCTCCCTTGCTCCCCCTCTCGGCCGAACATAGCCCACCACACCACCACCACCTTCATCCATTGATCATCCATTCCAAGTTCATCCTAAGGTGCAAGAAGGTGTCTAAGGAAGTCTGGAGTTTATGGAGATTGAAGGACCTCTCCCATTTGCTTTTATCCAACATATTTAACATCTTCAACATCTTGTGTTCATCCCTAGCCATAGAGCTAGTAGTAAGGCCCTTATAATCTCTTGTTACTTCATATTTTGATGGTTAAAAGATGATGCACATTGTTAATCTTGAAGAACACTAAAAAACATAATCATGAATCTTTAACAGCTTATTAACATATGAATACATGTTGACTAGTATTGTTTTGCTTCTTGATGGTTGATGATTTGTGTTAGTGATGTTAGACATCATAAGAAACCTACTAGATTGTGATTAAACACATGATCTAGTAAGTTAAGGTGGTGATCTTGTGAAAGACCAAGATCATCATGCACCTGTTCCTCCACAGGACTTCGAGTTTGATGATGAGTTCGATCCTGACATTGATCCTAAGCATGAGATCGACTTCGTTCCCGATGATCAGCTTTTTGATGTACCTGCTGATCTCGAGCCGATACCCGCTGATCCTGAGCTAGCACCAGCCGACCCTAAGCCTATGCTTGCACACGAGCCTATACCTGCTCATGATCTTCTGCCTGAGCATGACCCTGTACCTGTTGACATACCTGTTGTTGCACCACTTGTACCCGATCCGATCCCTGCAGCCGCTGACCATGCTCATTTCGCTGATCAGATAGATCCCCGTTACGCATTCACCCGCAATGGGTGGATAGAGGACGATGATGACTTGCTTCCTTTTGTTGAGCCTGTTACTCCCCCACCTGCACCTACACATGCATCTGTTGACGTTGCCCCGTTTCACCCACATATGTCTGATATACACCGCACTGACTTACCGATCACATTCTTATAAGATATACCTCCACCCCGTCCAGGGGAAGGTCCATCTAGCCAGTAGCCTAGTCATGTTCCACCTGTGTCAGCAGCCTTTCCCTTCATGCCACCATTTACACACACTGCTCCTTTCACTTCTGCACCGTCAGGCGAGCCACTTATATGGCTTCCGCCGAACACTATGCCTCTTTCTAATCCATACCATCCTTCACACTACACTGGTTACACGAGGGACGATTTACTCCTGTCTTTGCAGCTTCAGCAGGAGATGTTGTGTCGTAGAGTCATGGATCTTGAGAGGATTCCACGTCATCCACCTTGTACATGTCAGTCACCTTTCGCGACTCCACCTGCTCCTCTTCTGCCATACCCAGATTTTGACATTCGATTTCTTACCATGGAGCAGCAGATTAGTTATCTGTTGCGTATCGTTCATGCTCTTGAGGAGGAGTTAGCGCATGTGCACGGTTTGCTTTTCGTTCCTCCTCCTCCTCCTCCACCATCAGCATAATAGGTTTTTGGTTTTATGCAGGTCGCTTACTTTTGTTGAGAGTGTCACTATTGAGCCCAGATTGCACAGCCTTTTGAAGACCACTTTTTGACTTTTGACTGTTGTAGTTTGATAGACGATTTGGACAAGGGTGATGTGACCCTGTAGTCCCTTTTGATGTATGGTACATTGTAGAACATGTAAAACAGTAATCGTGGTCATTGATATATGAAAGCTCAATCGCAACATTCTCATTATATACATTGTCGAATTACTTGTTTGTGTTATGATTGGGATGTTATGTGCTTACTTGCGTTGATAAATGCCATTACGTATGCATGTCATGTACTTACTATACTTATTATGACCTGACCAATACAATCTTCTTTTAGAAGATGCCTCCACGAAGAGAAACTCGATTGCCCACCACAGAGGCTGAGTTACAAGAACGGATTTCACAAGCGATAGCACAGCACGAGGCCCTGCGCTCTGAATATAGCGAGGGTACCTCAGGAAACAACCCACCTCATGGAAATGACTGAAGACACATTACGTTACATTTGGATATTCCATGTGCGATCGCTAATGCTTTCTGTGAATGATGTTGCTTGTACAGGCTGTACCTATAAGCAGTTCCTAGACTGTAAGCCTCTGAATTTCGACGGCACCGGGGGTGCCGTAGCTTTCGTCAGATGGGCGGAAAAGACTGATTCTGTGCTAAGAATGAGCAAGTGTGTGCCGGAGCACCAGGTCACCTACATCTCGGGACTTTTTCTAGACGGTGCTCTATCCTGGTGGAATCTCCAAGTTCAGACCTTGGGAGAAGAGGCTGCTTATGCCATGTCATGGGATGAGATAAAGGAACTCATATGAAAGAAGTATTGTTCAAGGGCCGAAATCCAAAAGTTAGAAACTGAATTATGGAATATCAAGATGGATGGTCCAAGGATTGCTGAATACGTGCAGAGATTTCACGACTTATCTCGCGTCGTTCCTTACATGGTTGATCCAGAGTTCAAGCGCATTGAGCGTTTTATTTGGGGATTGGCACCCCAAATCATGAGCATGGTGACGGCGTCAAAGCCTGCCACAATCACTGAGGCTATCGATCTAAGTGTGGCATTAACTGAAGAGGCAATCAGGTTAAACAAGTTTTTGATCTCTGACCAAAAGAAGAAGGAGACTCACGTTGAGTCGTCCGGTGAGAACAAAAGGAAGTTCTCAAACTTCAAGAAAGGTACCCGCAGTGCTAACAAGAAGAAGGATGTGAACCCACCAGTCGAGGTCAAGACTGGTGCTGAAAATAAAGGAAAAGGATATATGGGCACCCTGCCCAAATGTGATGTGTGCCAGTACCATCATGCCGGCCAGTGCAAAGTTAGGAGATGTGAGTCTTGTGGAAAGGTTGGCCATTCGAATGAGACATGCTGGGCTGGTACTGGTCGTGATAACGGTGGTCAGAGAGGTTATGGTAATGGAAACAATAAACGTGGTGGTAATGGGTATGGAAACCGCAATCAAGGAGGGAATGGCGGTAATGGAAATCGTGGTGGTTTTGGGAATCAAGTTGGTAGTGGAAATCGTGGAGCAAACAATAATCAAGGTGGTAATGGAAATGGAAATGGTCGGTGTGACAACTCGAAATTTAGAACCTTTCGTTGTATGCTTAAACGCGTGACTAGTTAAACTTATGTGATTAATGACAAATGAATACATGTGAACTTATATGATTATGTGTTATGTTGTGTGTATGCTTGTGTGTATGTATTCGAGTATGTATATGAACCGAGACAACACGAACCCGACTCGAGACCATGTGGTCTCGAGTGAACAATGACTTACGGGCCGGTTGGGCCGCACACACACACACACTTAGCCTATTTTGGAAGCCCATTAGGGTGCACTTGAAGCTAGTATATAATCCGGTTGTTAGTCATCTTTGCCACTTTCTTGGACAACACACACACTCCTCTACTCTCTCTCTAGAAACCATTAAACCCTAAGCTACAACATTGCTCCTCCTTCTTCTCGGATCCAAACCGGTGGCACTAGGACTCTCGGACCGAGCTCAAGATCATCATTCGGAAGTCACTCATCACTCTTCATACCCTCACACTTAGAGAACCAAATCGGTTAGTGTATTTTCATGATTTAAGGATGATGTGTACTTGATGTTCGAATACTTGTTGGTTAGTGATTCTTGTTATATATTTCGGATGTTGATGATGATGATGTGATATTTTGTTGATGATGATGTATCTTGTGTGACTTGGTAATATGTTGGTTTGTTAGATTTATACATGATGATGTTAATAAACTATCATACTTAGATTCCGGATTGATTGCATGATGAGTTAATGATGTTTGTGATTTAATGTGATTTAAACCATAAATGGTTGGTGTTCATGAAATCGGTTTGTATAATGCTCATATTATTCGGATTTGTTGTTGGAATGCTCGATTGTTAGTCATGTTATGTAATCGGATTGCATGCTCTTAGGTTACAAATCAAAATGCTTGTTAAATGGCTGCACTTATGGGGAAATCGGATTAGTTGTTTGAATATTTTGGATTGTTGTTTCAAGTTATGATATGATGAACTACTTGGATATTGATGAACATGATGAATGTGTGAAGAACAACTTGAATATCATATGAGCATGCTTGAATATTTGAAATCTGATATGTTTGATCCAAATTAGTAAATTACTAGACAAACAAACATGTTTAAGTGGATAGTACAAACCATTTTCTGAAATCAAATTCTCATTGGATAGTACACTGTTCCGAATCAGCAGTTGTCCAACCGAAACCATCAGTTGCGACTCGAAACCATGCATGATGAGTCGAAATCTCCTGGTTGCGACTCGAAACCACACCTGATCAGCACACCAACCTTGTGACTCGAAACCACGGTTGCGAGTCCAGTTGCGACTCGTAACCAAAACAACACGAACCGAAACCATGATTGCGACTCGGGTTGTGAGTCGCAAACGCCTAGTTGCGACTCGAGACTATACACGGATACTCGCTGTTTGGGCTTGCACCTCATTTCGGACTTAACTGATTGGGCCGGACTCTTGGGCCTGATGCCCAGACCTTGTATGTTACTGTTGAACGTGAATATTGTTGATCTGCCATGATAAAACGTGTATGCCATGAACGATACTTGAATGCATTATGTTAGGAACATACGTGTACTGATTGAATACGAACCTGATTGGTATGATACAACTGTGATAGGACGTGAGTAGCCACGATATTGCTTGTTTGACTTTTCTGTGTTTCTACCGAGCAAACCAAGGTGAGTTCACACCCTCTACAAAGCATGGGATTCCCTGGGTTGGGAATGGGGTTAAGGAACTGGGTTCCTCGTCCTCCTTGGGTAGGACAGCAAAGGTTCAGGAATGTAATTCCTCGTCCTCACGGACAGATAACTCGTACTAGACCAAAACTCTATCACGAAGTCCATCATTTTTATATCGACTTAATCGCCGGGCCAATGGCGAGCGGGTCATTAGTTAGATAGCGCTATTTAGGTCTGACAAACCTCACACCGTGCCGCAGAGGACGGGCGTGAACTAATGGATCTGGGGCATGTCAATGATGATAGACATTGACAGTTTCAGGGCACTTAAACATGACTACAGTCAGCAGTCGATATGGTAACGAGTCTAGTGTATACATGGGGTAGCCCCCACGGCCGAAATGCCAGATAACTAACACGGGGTAGCCCCCACGGCTGGATAGCCAGAGTAACCGGGAATAAACATGTCACGTTTTTAACTATGGGGTAACCCCCACGGCAGGATGCCAGCTAAAGGAAACTGATTTCGAAACAACTTAAAACGAACACCCAACCGTGAACTCACTCAACTTGTTGTTGACTCGTTACTACATGCTTTGCAGGTCCTTAGGTTCTTAGCTGGAGCTTGCATGGAGGAGGATCGTTGTGGGACATGGACGACTGTGTGCCATGTTAAACTTTGAAACAATGAAACTTATGTTTTGATTTAAGACTTATGCTTCCGCTTGCAACTTAACTATGTTTTGTTTGAACACCAATTGTATTGGTTGGATTTTTATAACTACTTATATGCTTGTTCAATATGATTGGTGGCTGGATCCTGGTCAGTCACGCCTCCAAGCGGTAGTACTCCGCGGGTGGATTTTGGGGGGTGTGACAGATTGGTATCAAAGCCATTGGTTATAGAGAACTTGGTTTTAATAAAGGGGAAAAACATTTTTGTTAAAACCAGACTATAACCTGTACAGTGCTCAACGGTCCACAACGATGCTTCACTCCACATGCAAGGCTCGACATTCTAGGTGATATGATCTGTGTATATATTGCCTACTTGTTAGTTACATAGTACATTGCTTATGGTATGCTTGGTTAGTATAACTACTGTTGCTTGAACACGTGCGTGCTTACTCTATCCTATCATCGCACTTTCGCGAACCCCTCTCACTCACGTTCTTCTTGGTATGAAGATCATGTCTGGACGCGTTAACCTGACACAAGCCCAGTTGACGGCTCTGATCAACGAACGAGTTGCCGCAGCACTCACAGCTGCACACGCAGGAGGTATATCCTGCAGTCCGAACTCATTCTAGGATCTTTAGGATCCTACTCTCGTGAACCAACCTTTGTGTTAAACTCTGTCTTTTCTTTCACCCACGATAGGTCAGCATGTTCAGCCACCCGTGTGCACTTTTAAGACTTTCATGGACTGCCGACCAACTACTTTTAGCGGTACTGAAGGAGCAGTAGGTCTCCTACACTGGTTTGAGAAGCTAGAATCTGTGTTTGAAATGTGCGAATGCCCTGAGGCGCGCAGGGTGAAGTATGCTACCGGTACTCTCGAGGGTTTAGCCCTCACATGGTGGAACGCTCAAGTTCAGATGCTAGGGTTGGTTGCTACCAACGCCACTCCATGGGAAACTTTTAAGGAGATGGTCAAGGAGGAATACTGCAGTCGTGACGAGATTCACAAACTAGAAGTGGAGTTCTTCAACCTCAAGATGACGGGGTCCGAAATCGAAGCTTATGTGAAAAGGTCGAACGAACTGGCAATTCTGTGCCCTACTATGGTGGATCCTCCCATCAAACGCATCGAACTATTTCTTCAGGGCTTAGTGCCGGAAATCCAAAGTCATGTGACTTCAGCGAACCTCGCCACCTACCAGCAAACTGTACAGTTGGCTCACCGTCTCACGGATCAAGCGGTGGAGCAGAACAAGTTACCAAAACGCATAGGCGCTGCAACTACTTCTGGTACCTCTAGTGACAACAAACGGAAATGGGATGGAACTTCAAGTAAAGGTTCGACTTCTGTTCAGTCCCAGTCTCAACAGAGAAAGACTGAGGACTACAAGAGCCCTAATCAGCAATCGTCTGGTGGTGGATACAAAGGAAATCATCCCAAATGCAATCGCTGCAGCCTGCACCACAGCGGGCCATGCACCAGGGGCAACTGTCATCGGTGCAACAAGCCTGGTCACGCTGCAAAGGATTGCAGGAGCTTATACCCCGCCAATCAGAATCGTCAGCAAGCTCAACAGAACCAGCGCCCGCAGCAGCAGCAAGGTGATAACAAAGGGTGCTTTCAGTGTGGAGCTGAGGGCCACTTCAAGAGAGATTGTCCTCAACTGAACAGGAACCAGAACAACAACAACAACAATAACAACAATCAGGGGAATGGTAACAATGGGAACAACAACAACAATGGCGCCAGGGGGCGGGTGTTTGTGATCGGCCAAGGTGAAGCAAGGAACGACCCCAATGTTGTGGCGGGTAAGTTCCTTCTCGACGACTTTTATGTTTCAGTTTTATTTGATTCGGGTGCCGATACTAGCTACATGTCACTAGAAGTTAGTCGAATGCTTAAGCGTATTCCAACACCCTTGAACAACAAGCACACCGTAGAGCTAGCAAATGGTAAGAGTTTAGAAGCCACATACGTAGTCAAGAGTTGTAAACTTATTCTCGCTGACCAGACCTTCTCTATCGACCTCATTCCTATTGTCTTGGGTAGTTTCGACGTTGTCATTGGGATGGATTGGTTATCCCAGCACAGAGCAGAGATTCTTTGCAACGAGAAGGTTGTCCGTATTCCAGGTCCCGGTGGTGGACCTCTCATGATTCATGGTGACAAGAGGAGTGCTGTTGAGAACGTCATTTCTCTCCTTAAGGCCCAAAAGTACTTGCGAAAGGGCCACACTGCCATTTTGGCTCTCGTTACTGACACCTCAGAAAAAGAGAAGAAGATAGAAGATTTTCCAGTTGTACGCGATTATCCAGAGGTATTTCCTGAGGAATTACCTGGTCTCCCGCCTCATCGTCAAGTCGAGTTTCAGATCGAACTAGCTCCTGGAGCTGCGCCTATAGCTCGTGCACCTTATCGATTGGCTCCATCAGAGTTGAAAGAACTCTCTACGCAACTACAAGAGCTCCTGGATAAGGGTTTTATTCGTCCTAGCTCATTGCCCTGGGGAGCTCCAGTGTTATTTGTAAAGAAGAAAGACGGTACTTTCAGAATGTGCATCGACTACCGAGAACTCAACAAGGTGACGGTGAAGAATCGTTATCCTCTACCGCGTATCGACGACTTGTTCGACCAGTTACAAGGGTCGAGCTACTATTCGAAGATCGATTTGCGATCGGGTTATCACCAGCTGAGAGTCCGGGAAGAGGACGTCTCCAAAACAGCTTTCAGAA
Organism: Helianthus tuberosus; assembly: GCA_030545235.1. Taxonomy (NCBI): domain Eukaryota; kingdom Viridiplantae; phylum Streptophyta; class Magnoliopsida; order Asterales; family Asteraceae; genus Helianthus; species Helianthus tuberosus. The sequence continues at coordinate 64,050,647 of CM060423.1, forward strand.
CTCGATATGGGCACTATGAGTTTTTGGTCATGCCTTTTGGGATGACAAACGCACCTGCGGTTTTCATGGACTTGATGAACCGAGTGTGCAAACCTTACCTGGACAAGTTCGTTATAGTCTTCATCGACGACATCCTGATCTATTCCAAGAGTCGGGAGGAACACGAGCAGCATCTGCGACTTATTTTGGAACTCCTACGAACAGAACAGCTTTATGCAAAGTTCTCGAAATGCGACTTCTGGCTTCGAGAAGTCCATTTCCTAGGCCACGTGGTAAACAAGGATGGGATTCACGTTGATCCATCCAAGATAGACTCGATTAAGAACTGGCCTGCACCTCGTACACCAAAAGAGATTCGCCAATTCTTGGGTTTGGCAGGATACTACCGGAGGTTCATAAAGGATTTTTCTAAGATTGCACATCCTCTCACCTCACTAACGCAGAAGGGCGTTGTTTATCGCTGGGGAAACGCACAGGAGTTGGCATTTCAGCACCTAAAGGATAGACTTTGTAGCGCACCTATCCTTTCCTTGCCGGAGGGCACAGACGACTTTGTGGTTTACTGCGACGCATCAATTCAGGGTCTTGGTTGCGTGTTGATGCAACGAGATAAAGTTATAGCCTACGCCTCGCGCCAACTCAAGGTTCATGAAAAGAACTACACGACGCACGACTTAGAGCTGGGAGCTGTTGTTTTTGCACTTAAGTTATGGCGGCATTACCTGTATGGTACCAAGTGCGCCATCTACACCGACCACAGGAGCCTCGAGCACATCTTCAAGCAGAAGGAACTGAATATGCGACAACGACGGTGGGTCGAACTACTAAATGACTACGAGTGCTCAATCAGGTATCACCCGGGCAAGGCCAATGTTGTGGCTGACGCCCTCAGTCGGAAGGACACTGCGCCTAAGCGCGTACGAGCTCTACAACTCACGATCCACTCTAGTCTCCCTTCCCAGATACGAGCAGCTCAGATAGAAGCACTGAAACCAGAAAACGTCAGGGCTGAAGCCCTACGCGGATCGAGGCAACGCTTAGAACAGAAGGAAGATGGTGCTTACTACGTAACGGGACGCGTTTGGGTCCCACTCTATGGCAACCTACGAGAACTTGTGATGGACGAAGCACACAAGTCTCGCTACTCGGTGCATCCTGGATCGGATAAAATGTACCACGACATCAAAACTACGTATTGGTGGCCTAGCATGAAGGCCCACATAGCGACCTACGTCAGCAAATGTTTGACTTGTGCGAGAGTCAAGTCGGAATACCAGAAACCATCAGGCCTACTTCAACAACCAGAGATACCTCAGTGGAAATGGGAGCAAATTTCCATGGATTTTGTTACTGGCCTACCTAGATCCCAGCGCGGGAACGATACTATTTGGGTGATCGTGGATCGACTCACAAAATCTGCACACTTCTTGGCTATCAAGGAGACGGATAAGTTCTCCACTCTTGCGGAAATATACATCAAGGAAATTGTTTCGAGGCACGGGGTGCCCACCTCCATTATCTCAGATCGAGATGCACGTTTCACTTCAGAGCTGTGGCAAGCAATGCACAAATCTTTCGGCTCACGACTAGACATGAGCACAGCGTACCATCCTCAGACGGACGGGCAGTCCGAGCGCACTATTCAAACCTTAGAAGACATGCTTCGTGCATGTGTAGTCGACTTTGGCAACCGCTGGGAAAAGCATCTGCCACTTGTGGAATTCTCGTACAATAACAGCTACCACACCAGCATTAAAGCTGCTCCGTTTAAGGCATTGTACGGACGTAAATGTCGGTCTCCTCTTTGCTGGGCAGAGGTGGGAGAGAGTCAGATCACTGGTCCAGAATATGTGGTAGATACAACCGAGCAAATTGCTCAAATACGAAAACGCATGACGGCAGCTCGCGAACGTCAGAAAGTTTACGCCGACATGGGCAGGAAACCGCTTGAGCTCCAGGTTGGGGAGCGGGTACTACTCAAAGTTTCACCCTGGAAGGGTGTGGTTCGTTTTGGTAAACGCGGTAAACTTAACCCACGATACGTTGGACCTTTCGAAGTCATTGAGAAAATAGGCAGGGTGGCCTACAGACTGAACCTACCAGCGGAACTCGGTGCAGTTCACAACGTTTTCCACGTGTCAAATCTGAAGAAGTGTCCATCAGATGAGACCCACGTAGTTCCTCTGAAGGAACTCACTATCGACGAACAGTTACGATTCGTCGAGGAACCAGTCGAGATCACGGACCGGGATGTTAAGGTCCTCAAGAGCACTAGAATACCTCTCGTTCGAGTTCGTTGGAACTCACGTCGCGGCCCAGAGTTCACCTGGGAGCGCGAAGATCATATGAAACAAAAGTATCCCCAACTGTTTGTAAACAGTACAACCACTACTGAGGCCGAAGCTACGGAATTTCGGGACGAAATTCCAGATCAACGGGGGGTGGATGTGACACCCCAGGAAAACCGGGAAAACCATACAACTTAACTAGCTTCCTCAGTGAGTGCCTACCAAATTTCGGGACGAAATTTCTTTCAACTTGGGGATGATGTGACAACTCGAAATTTAGAACCTTTCGTTGTATGCTTAAACGCGTGACTAGTTAAACTTATGTGATTAATGACAAATGAATACATGTGAACTTATATGATTATGTGTTATGTTGTGTGTATGCTTGTGTGTATGTATTCGAGTATGTATATGAACCGAGACAACACGAACCCGACTCGAGACCATGTGGTCTCGAGTGAACAATGACTTACGGGCCGGTTGGGCCGCACACACACACACACTTAGCCTATTTTGGAAGCCCATTAGGGTGCACTTGAAGCTAGTATATAATCCGGTTGTTAGTCATCTTTGCCACTTTCTTGGACAACACACACACTCCTCTACTCTCTCTCTAGAAACCATTAAACCCTAAGCTACAACATTGCTCCTCCTTCTTCTCGGATCCAAACCGGTGGCACTAGGACTCTCGGACCGAGCTCAAGATCATCATTCGGAAGTCACTCATCACTCTTCATACCCTCACACTTAGAGAACCAAATCGGTTAGTGTATTTTCATGATTTAAGGATGATGTGTACTTGATGTTCGAATACTTGTTGGTTAGTGATTCTTGTTATATATTTCGGATGTTGATGATGATGATGTGATATTTTGTTGATGATGATGTATCTTGTGTGACTTGGTAATATGTTGGTTTGTTAGATTTATACATGATGATGTTAATAAACTATCATACTTAGATTCCGGATTGATTGCATGATGAGTTAATGATGTTTGTGATTTAATGTGATTTAAACCATAAATGGTTGGTGTTCATGAAATCGGTTTGTATAATGCTCATATTATTCGGATTTGTTGTTGGAATGCTCGATTGTTAGTCATGTTATGTAATCGGATTGCATGCTCTTAGGTTACAAATCAAAATGCTTGTTAAATGGCTGCACTTATGGGGAAATCGGATTAGTTGTTTGAATATTTTGGATTGTTGTTTCAAGTTATGATATGATGAACTACTTGGATATTGATGAACATGATGAATGTGTGAAGAACAACTTGAATATCATATGAGCATGCTTGAATATTTGAAATCTGATATGTTTGATCCAAATTAGTAAATTACTAGACAAACAAACATGTTTAAGTGGATAGTACAAACCATTTTCTGAAATCAAATTCTCATTGGATAGTACACTGTTCCGAATCAGCAGTTGTCCAACCGAAACCATCAGTTGCGACTCGAAACCATGCATGATGAGTCGAAATCTCCTGGTTGCGACTCGAAACCACACCTGATCAGCACACCAACCTTGTGACTCGAAACCACGGTTGCGAGTCCAGTTGCGACTCGTAACCAAAACAACACGAACCGAAACCATGATTGCGACTCGGGTTGCGAGTCGCAAACGCCTAGTTGCGACTCGAGACTATACACGGATACTCGCTGTTTGGGCTTGCACCTCATTTCGGACTTAACTGATTGGGCCGGACTCTTGGGCCTGATGCCCAGACCTTGTATGTTACTGTTGAACGTGAATATTGTTGATCTGCCATGATAAAACGTGTATGCCATGAACGATACTTGAATGCATTATGTTAGGAACATACGTGTACTGATTGAATACGAACCTGATTGGTATGATACAACTGTGATAGGACGTGAGTAGCCACGATATTGCTTGTTTGACTTTTCTGTGTTTCTACCGAGCAAACCAAGGTGAGTTCACACCCTCTACAAAGCATGGGATTCCCTGGGTTAGGAATGGGGTTAAGGAACTGGGTTCCTCGTCCTCCTTGGGTAGGACAGCAAAGGTTCAGGAATGTAATTCCTCGTCCTCACGGACAGATAACTCGTACTAGACCAAAACTCTATCACGAAGTCCCTCATTTTTATATCGACTTAATCGCCGGGCCAATGGCGAGCGGGTCATTAGTTAGATAGCGCTATTTAGGTCTGACAAACCTCACACCGTGCCGCAGAGGACGGGCGTGAACTAATGGATCTGGGGCACGTCAATGATGATAGACATTGACAGTTTCAGGGCACTTAAACATGACTACAGTCAGCAGTCGATATGGTAACGAGTCTAGTGTATACATGGGGTAGCCCCCACGGCCGAAATGCCAGATAACTAACACGGGGTAGCCCCCACGGCTGGATAGCCAGAGTAACCGGGAATAAACATGTCACGTTTTTAACTATGGGGTAACCCCCACGGCAGGATGCCAGCTAAAGGAAACTGATTTCGAAACAACTTAAAACGAACACCCAACCGTGAACTCACTCAACTTGTTGTTGACTCGTTACTACATGCTTTGCAGGTCCTTAGGTTCTTAGCTGGAGCTTGCATGGAGGAGGATCGTTGTGGGACATGGACGACTGTGTGCCATGTTAAACTTTGAAACAATGAAACTTATGTTTTGATTTAAGACTTATGCTTCCGCTTGCAACTTAACTATGTTTTGTTTGAACACCAATTGTATTGGTTGGATTTTTATAACTACTTATATGCTTGTTCAATATGATTGGTGGCTGGATCCTGGTCAGTCATGCCTCCAAGCGGTAGTACTCCGCGGGTGGATTTTGGGGGGTGTGACAGTCGGGGACCAGGTTGTTTCAACTATGGAGATGTTGGGCACTTCAAGCGTGAATGCCCGAAAATCAACCAAGCTCAGGGAAGGGTTTTCAACATTGGAGCTAGGGAAGCTCGCCAAGATCCGAACGTAGTTACTGGTACGTTCCCTATCAACCAACGCTTTGCATCTGTACTGTTTGATACTGGTGCCGATTATAGTTTTGTATCCCTAGAATTTAAGAATATACTTGGGTTGGTAGCTAGTAAGCTAGATATTCCGTACTCGATAGAGCTAGGTAATGGAAAGCTAGTAGAAGCGAATGAAGTCCTTAGAGGTTGCGTAATAGAACTTGGGGAGCATGAGTTTTCGCTTGATCTGCTGCCAGTCGAGTTGGGAAGCTTCGATGTGGTAGTTGGAATGGATTGGTTGTCGAGCAACCGAGCAGAAATCGTATGTCACGAGAAGATCATTCGCATTCCAATGGCGAATGGGGAAACAATTGTGGTGCATGGAGAGAAGCATGATACGCCTCTAAGGATTATCAGTTGTTTGAAAGCTCGAAGATGTTTACAAAAAATGATGTGTTGCCTTCTTGGCTCACATCGTGGACAAGGAAGCCACTGAGCCGAAGTTGGAAGATATCCCAGTTGTGAAGGAATATCCTGAAGTCTTCCCCGAAGACTTGCCAGGATTGCCGCCGCAGCAACAAGTCGAGTTCCACATTGACTTAGTTCCAGGCGCCGCGCCTGTAGCTAAGGCACCTTATCGACTTGCGCCTTCAGAAATGCAGGAGTTGTCGACACAACTTCAGGAGCTTTTGGACAAGGGATTTATCAGACCAAGCTTCTCATCTTGGGGAGCTTCAGTTTTGTTTGTCAAGAAGAAGGACGGTAGTTTCCGCATGTGTATCGACTACCGCGAGTTGAACAAGTTGACCATTAAGAATCGGTATCCTTTGCCAAGGATTGATGACATGTTTGATCAACTACAAGGTTCGAGTTTCTACTCCAAGATCGATCTTCGATCAGGCTATCGCCAGTTGAGAATTCAAGAGGAAAGTATTCCGAAAACCGCCTTTAGAACTCGTTATGGACACTACGAGTTCCTGGTTATGCCGTTTTGTTTGACAAACGCGCTAGCAGTATTTATGGATTTGATGAACCGAGTCTGCAAGTCATATCTTGATAAATTTGTGATTGTGTTTATCGACGATATTTTGATTTATTCAAGGTCGAAGGAAGAGCACGAACAACACCTGAGAGCCATTTTAGAGCTGCTTAAGAAAGAGAAATTATACGCAAAGTTCTCGAAGTGCGATTTCTGGTTGCGCGAGGTTCAGTTCCTTGGTCACTTGGTTAACGAAGATGGAATTCATGTGGATCCCACAAAGATCGAGGCGATCAAGAATTGGGAGACTCGAAAGACGCCAACCGAGATTCGACAGTTCCTATGTTTGGCAGGGTATTATCGCAGATTCATTGAGGATTTTTCAAAAATCGCTCAACCATTGACCTCCCTTACTCAAAAGGACAAAAAGTATGAATGGGGAGACAAACAAGAAGAAGCTTTTCAGTTGTTAAAGAACAAGCTTTGCGATGCACCCATCTTATCCCTACCCGAAGGCACCGACGACTTCGTGGTATATTGCGACGCCTCGCGTCAAGGTTTAGGCTGCGTGCTGATGCAGCGACAGAAGGTTATAGCTTATGCTTCGCGCCAGTTGAAGGTTCATGAGAAGAACTACACCACGCATGATTTGGAATTAGGCGCAGTGGTGTTTGCATTAAAGATCTGGCGACATTACTTGTATGGCACCCGATGCACGATCTTTACTGATCACAAGAGCTTACAGCATATATTCGATCAGAAAGAGCTTAATATGAGGCAGAGACGATGGGTTGAGCTGTTAAACGATTATGATTGTGAGATCAAGTATCACCCATGGAAGGCGAATGTGGTAGCAGACGCCTTGAGTTGAAAGGAAAGAAATAAGCCCATAAGGGTTAGGGCTTTGGAAATGATTATACAAACGGACCTCTCATTGTGCATTCGTGCTGCGCAGAGAGAAGCTCTTAAGAAGGAGAATCTTGTGAATGAATATCTCCGTGGGATGGAGAAACAGTTGGTACCAAATAAGGAAGGAACATTGTGTTTCTTGGGAAGAATTTGGGTTCCCCTCTTTGGCGGTCTCAGAGACGTTATTTTCGATGAAGCTCACAAGTGAAGGTACTCGATCCACCCAGGATCGGATAAGATGTACCAAGATTTAAAGGATTTCTATTGGTGGCCGAGATTGAAAGGTGATGTTGCAACGTATGTTGGCAAATGTTTGACTTGTGCCAAGATAAAAGCCGAGTATTAGAAGCCTTCAGGTCTTCTGCAACAACCTGAAATACCCATGTGGAAATAGGAGCAGATTTCAATGGATTTTATAATGAAGTTACCAAAGACACCCAGAGGTCATGATACGATTTGGGTAATCGTAGACCGTCTGACGAAATCTGCACACTTTTTGCCGATCAGAGAAAAGGATAACACAGGTAAGCTTGCTGAGCTGTACCTCAGAGAGATAATTGCACCACATAGAGTGCCTCTCTCGATTATTTCTGATAGAGACAGAAGATTCGTGTCAAGGATTTGGCAATCCTTCCAAGAAGCGTTTGGTTCTCAACTGAATTTGAGTACTGCATTTCACCCACAGACAGATGGCTAGAGCGAACGAACAATTCAAACACTAGAAGATATGTTACGAGCTTGTGTAATGGACTTGGGTGGCAGTTGGGACACCCATCTACCTTTGGTAGAATTCTCATATAACAACAGCTACCATGCAAGCATTCAAGCTACACCATTTAAAGCCCTCTACGGACGCAAGTGTCGATCACCGTTATGCTGGGCAGATGCGGGTGATAGACAGGTTGTTGGTCCTGAGTTGGTTCAAGAGACGACAGACAAGATTATGCAGATCCGAGAGCGCATTAAGGCGGCTCGTGATCGACAGAAGAGCTATGTGGACCAAAGGAGGAAACCTTTGGAGTTTCAAGTGGGAGATATGGTTTTATTAAAGGTCTCACCCTGGAAGGGTGTAGCACGCTTTGGGAAGTGTGGAAAGTTGAACCCGCGATATATTGGACCGTTCAAAATCCTGGAGAGTATTGGTCTTGTGGCTTACAAGTTGGACCTACCTGCGGAACTTAATGGAGTTCATGATACATTTCATGTATCGAATCTGAAAAGGAGTCCAACTCAAGAAACAGTTGTCATTCCTGCCGACGAAGTTCACATTGACGACACACTCCACTTTTCCGAAGAACCTGTTGAGGTTACTGATTGGAAAGTTAACAAGACACGCAGGAGTAGTGTTAAACTTGTCAGGGTTCGATGGAACGCGCGTCACGGCCCAGAGTTCACTTGGGAGCATGAGGATCGCATGAAAGCAAAATACCCGCATTTGTTCCCCAACACACCTGCAGCTAGTAGCAGAACTAAAATTTCGGGACGAAATTTTCTTAACAGGGGGAGAATGTGACAACCGTCAAAAATCCAGGTATCCGTACAAATTAATTAACCATGATTAGTACTTAATGACTATGTTAAATTACAACTGATTGTTTTCCGATTACTGCATCATACTTACATGTGCATCACATATTGCAAATTGTCACATCATTACTACATGCAAACCATATTGACATACATGATGCACAAAGCACCGCTTGCAAAGTTAGCGGATAACTCAGAAAAATGCTGACGAGGTCCAGTACATAGACAGACAGTATTTTGAGACCCAGTATGGGCCAGAGACTAAGTACTACACTAGTATGGTCTGTAGGGAAGTAAGGACCACAAAACTGCTTTACTAGGTGATAGTTAAAGTGCCGGAAAGTGCCTAAAACTCACCCAAAGTGATGAATTTAGCATTTTTCAGCAAAAATCAACATCTTAACAAGTTGGTAACATGCAAAAATATGACTAAATGGTCCTGAATGCTTTCCTAAGTGTCGGGAATTAAAAGTGTCACAAAACGGTACATAAAGATCACTAAACGGAATAATTTGACACTTTAACGAACCGGTATCTAACTGAACAACCGGACACTACCCAAAACACCAAAATTATACTAGAAGCATTGTTTTATTATTTATGAGCTAGTTATGATCCCCGAACACCCTAACACACTATATACCACATAATATGCATAACATTTAACTAATACCCTTAGAATCTAACTAATTAACTTAACCATCATTAAACCCCAACCCAGACCCCCCCCCCCCTCATGTTCACGGCATCAAGGGTGTGGCCCACCCTTGATCACACTAAATCTCCTTTGATTTTGTTAGAGATCTTGAATGGTACTATAGGGGACACATTAACCATTGGATAAACTCTTAATATGTGTATAAGTATTGGATGGAAGATTATTAGTTCATTATCGCTCACACATCAACACACACCACTCTCTCCCCCTCCCTTGCTCCCCCTATCGGCCAAACATAGCCCACCGCACCACCACCTTCATCCATTGATCATCCATTCCAAGTTCATCCTAAGGTGCAAGAAGGTGTCTAAGAAAGTCTGGAGCTCTTGGAGATTGAAGGACCTCTCCCATTTGCTTTTATCCAACACATTTATCATCTTCAACATCTTGTGTTCATCCCTAGCCATAGAGCTAGTAGTAAGGCCCTTATAATCTCTTGTTACTTCATATGTTGATGGTTAAAAGATGATGAACCTTGTTAATCTAGTAAGTGTAGAGTGATTGTTGATTGTTTGTGATGATTTTAAAAAGAAAATGATATGCTTTGATAGCATGGACACCTCCATTTTTAGGGGAAACTATGGCAAAATTTTCTAAAAATATAAACACTTAGAAAAATATTTTCTAACAAATATTTACAAGTGTATTTTAACTATGGTTTTTCAATATAAACCTTGCCATAATTTTTGTTACAAAGATACAAATATTGGAGGTTAGTTTTTATAAATAAAAATGGATAAATATGTAATTAGAATATATTTAGAAGACATGTGTGTGAATATTTGTATGCTTTGTGTAGTAGTTATATTATTTTAGGGTTAAAATAATATAACTTGACAAAATACCAAGGAATTACCATCCAAAATAATACCAAAAATCACAAGGAATAAATATATAAGTTACACACATAATATTGTGAAACCAAACGAAAGAACGTAACTAACAAAATATTCCGGAAAATACCTTTATAAATATATTTTTGGTAAATAATATTTTGGATACAAGAAGTGAAAATATGATTTTTGTAAATATTACCAAGTTATATCATATTTTCGACAAGGAGAAAATATATTATTTTTGGAAAGTTAAAATATATTTTCTTGGAATATTTAGAAGATATATGATTTTTGGGAAATATATATATTTTCTTGGAATACAATACTTTTGGACAAAATAAGTTTATATATATATTTTCTAAAGTTAGACTTGAGAATATGTCGTTTTGGAACTACAAATACAAGAATACGAATATACATGTATGAGATACCCCCATCCTTGGGAAGGAAATACGAAAATAAATACTTGAGAAGTATTGTTACAAAATATTGTTTAACAGATCATTCCAAAATTAAATATAATTTAAAGTTAAAATAATTATTATTTTAACAAGTAATTATAACTTGGGATAATATTAAAGACATAAAACGAACGTAACTCAAACACGTAAATACTAAGGCAAGGCACGGCTCGTTCGTCTAATAGACGTTAGTACATTGTAGGTAGTCGTGTTTGCTGAAGGGATTTGGGTTACGATTCTGAAGACACAAAACTGTGAGTTCATGTCCCCCTTTTCTTTTAACTGTTTTCAGTTTTATAACTTCGGGGGTGAAATACATGTTACAATTGTTTACAAACGTTTTATACATGGTATGGTTAGCTAAGGAGGGTTACTGCTTGATCATGTGAAAGGTGGGTATAACACTTAAGGCCATTAATCCTCGTCGTAGGACCGAGGGACATGAGTGATAGATCTATTTGGGTGTAGCGAGCCCACACCCATGAGGACCAGGGTAGCCCATGTGGTGACTATGTCCACATACTAATGCTGTGGCAAAATTCCACTAGGTTAGAGGATGTATCTTAATCCTGGACGAGATACATGGTTCTAAACTCGGTTTTAATTAAGGTCTTTTATCGAGTCTTCGTGAACTCATTTTAACATGTTGTGGTTTGTAACTTAAATTTGGAGTCTACGTTTCAGACAAGTATGTTGTGGTATTTTCTAAACTTAATTTATGGATGAACATCTTATGGTTTTTATCATATAGCGTTGTTATGATTGAATGCTATGGTTTATTCTCTCTCTCTCTCTCTCTCTCACCCCTGTTTCTCTCTCTGTCACACTCGTTCACCACCATGAAACCCTTCGTTTATGGGGGTTCCGACGCACATACGACTGGATTTTCAGAGAAAGAGGAAGAAACGTTGTAAAGAGAGAGAGTCCGAGGAGAGAGAAAGAGGACGGTTGCGGTGGCCGGTGGGTTGCTGACAAAGAAAGCGACGTTTTTATCGATGTTTTTGTTTGTGATATTGTATCTCCTTTTTTGTCCCGATCTTTTGATGTTGGTGGCGGTGAATGATGGGTGAAGGGGGTTGTTGTGGTGGGTTAGGGGGCAGTGGTCGAAGGCGGCGTCGGCGGTGAATGATGGGTGGAGGGGTGGGCCGAGGAGGGTTGTTTGAATGATTTTTTGAATGATTTTTTTGGATGTGTTGTCCCGATCTTTTGATATTGCAAGCTGTTTTGAATGTTTTTTTTGGACGTTTTGTCCGATCTCTGATATTATGTCTCTTATTTTGTCCCAATCTTTGCTGTTGCAGGTGGTTTGAATGTTTTTTGGATCTGGAAAAACTGAGTGGCATTTGTTTGAATGTTTGTTGAATGATGCAGGTTGTTTGAATGATGCATTTGTATTCTTTGATTCTCATAGGTTTTGATCTGCTGGATTGGGTGGCGATGATGCAAAAAAAAACGTAGATTTTGATGACGATTGCGCGGCAAGGACGGTGGAGGGTAGGTTTTTGAACCTGCAATCCCACTTTTGCAGCCATTTTGATTATCGGAAAATCTGAGACAAGCCCCATTTTTTTTCCGAGATACATATTGTTTTGATGTTATTGGTTTTTTATATTTTTTCCCAAGTCGATGATGATAACAATCTATCTGAGACACCTACCGAGTTTGCGATTTCTGGGTGCGTTCTTTTTGCGTAATTTTTTTTTTGAAAAAAAAAAGTTAAACCGTAAACTTTTTAACGTAAAACGTAAAAAGTTTAACGTAAAACGTAAAAACGTAAAACGTAAAAAGTTTAACGTAAAACGTAAAAAGTTTTACGTAAAACGTAAAAAGTTTTACGTTAAACGTTTAACGTAAAACGTAAAAATTTTAACGTAAAAACGTAAAATGTAAAAAGTTTAACGTAAAACGTTAAAAGTTTAAAAAATCTGTTGAAAATATGAATTTAAAAAGCTATTAACAAAAAATTATGTTTAAAAAAATAAAACTAATATCATAATACAAAAAAGTAATAAAAAACAATAAAGACAAAATAGAGTAATTTTACTAAACTACCCTTTTGAATTAAAATAATAAAGACATAATAAGACAAAAAGTATTTAATACTAATTTTATTTATTTTTAATCTCATCCATCCATCTTGTTGATCTAATGGCTAGAAAGTGGTTCTCTCGGTTCTTACAACTGGAGGTGGTTTTCATTTTAGCGCTCCCATATATATAAATATATATATATATATATATATATATATATATATATATATATTGATGTAAAGTGTAAACTCCAAAAACACTACATCTTAATCTGATATTTATTGTGTGGAAAAAGATAACAAGACAACGTAGATGAGTTGTAATAACCAGATGGAAAATTTGGGTTCGAATCTTACTTCTACCATTTACTTTTTTTTTTATATAAAGTGCATTTAAAGAAGAAATCAATTTTTATTTGGTTTTTAAGTTTCGTGCATTTGAAATAGTTTGCTTTGTCCAGTTTAGTTTATTTAATTTTAATATACGATTCTATTTTGTCGATTAAAAAATCCTTGGACATTTTTTAACTAAATCAAATAAATTAACAAAGTGAAAATTACTAAAAAGTTAGAATCTATATCTATATCTATATATTATATAAAAGAAACCACTAAATCAAATAAATTAAAAAGTTAAAATCTATCTTTACTAAATTTAAAAGATAAATGAGCATTACATCGCAATGCTGACGAGGCAGCCATCCAGGCTATCCAACAATGCCAATTTTATGTAATTATTGCATCATTATTTTTATATTTTTGATTTTATATTTAATATTTAATATATTTATATTTAACTAGTTGATTTTCCGCCCGCGCGTTGCGGCGGGGACCTAATGTCTGCAAAACGCGTGTCGGCAACGGCAAGCAGATACCAAATATCAAAATATAAATAAAAATGACGTGGTAACAATAGTCACTTCGTCCTAATAAAACGATTTTAAATAATCTAATATATAATAATATGACCACACGTCCTACACGTTGGAAATTCGGTTGTTTTCAGTTTAGTTATTATGGTGCTAACACGTTAAAATATGGATGAGCTCGGTATCGGTAACGGCACCGAAAACGCTCGGTACCATACGGTATGGTATTTGAAGGTAAAAATCAGTAAATATGGATATGGTGCTAGACCGGTGTCGAATCGAAAGTAACGATTCTGAAAACGCCAAAAGGTGGGTACCAAATTGGTACCGAAAATGATTGGTATAGTAAACTTGGTACCGATACGATACCGGTTTGATTACAGAATTTGATATGATTTACTCATCAATAATCTAAATATCCAAGTTAATTTTACATGCTATAATTCATTCATTATAGAAAAAGACAAAAAAGAAAACAAAATAAGTTGTTTTGTATATAAAACCTCATTCAAACGAAATACAGTTTACTTACAGTGTGTATGAAAAGTAATCTAAATGGTGCAATTACTTGCATTGCTACGTTGCTACAGGATTTGATGAGCTCGGTACCAACCGGTACAAAAAATACCGTTACCGAAAATCCCAAAAAGTGGGTACCGGTACCGAATATACCTGGTATGGTACGGTTCGGTACCGGTCGGTACTGGTACGGTATTGGTATTTGAGGGTAAAAACTGGTGAATACCGGTGCCGAACCGATACCGAAAATGTCAAAAGTTGGTACCATTCGGTACCGAAAATACACCCGGTTTGGTAAATTTGATACCAGTACCGGTACCCGATACCATTTGCTCATCCCCTTGATGATGTTACTATTCATTGTGTTGTGTATGAAAAGTAATCTAAACGGTGCAATTACTTACGTTGCTACGTTGCTACAGGATTTGATGAGGTACCAACCGGTACCGAAAATCCCCAAAAGTGGGTACCGGTACCGAATATACCTGGCACGGTACGGTACGGTACGGTACGGTTCGGTATCGGTCGGTACTGATACGATACCAGTATTTGAGGGTAAAAACCGGTGAATACCTGTGCCGAACCGATAACGAAAATGTCAAAAGTCGGTACCAAGAATATACCCGGTTTGATAAATTTGATACAGGTACCGGTACCCGATACCATTTGCTAATCCCCTTGATAATGTTACTGTTCGTTACCGAAAATCCCCAAAAGTGGGTACCGGTACCGAATTTACCTGGCACGGTACGGTTCGGTATCGACCGGTACTGATACGATACCGGTATTTGGGGGTAAAAACCGGTGAATACCTGTGCCGAACCGATACCGAAAATGTCAAAAGTCGGTACCGAGAATATACCCATTTTGATAAATTTAATACCGGTACCGGTACCCGATACCATTTGCTAATCCCCATAATCATGTTACTGTTCATTGTGTTTAAATTTTAATATATAGGTGAACTCCTTAATCATGTTACTGTTCATCCTGTTCAAATTTTAATATATAGGTGAATATTCAATCTTACAAAAAAAGAAGAGTGGGGAGTGCAAGTCTCGGGTATTTTCAAATTTAAAAGATATGAGGATATGTAATTAGCATTTAATGTATGTCACTCTTACCAGTCATCTCCTGCCCCCTAATGGTCGTCTTATATAACTTGTTTCTTTTCCATTTCTCTCATCATCTGCAATCACAGTCTCATCTTCTCTCGTGAACGATTTTAAAATTTGAATTTGAATCCGAACCAGAACCATGTCAATCCAAGTTGAGAACAACAATTTGAGTTTTGTTGATGATTTGAACCCTCCAAAAGACATGTGGAACATGAAGGCGCGAATCATCCGAAAATGGAATCAAGGTTTTAAGATGGATCTGATCTTGATTGATGAGAAGATAATGTGTATGTGTGTTTTCCGTTAGTGTATAACATAATTCCATGGATGTATGTGTCTGATTTCCTATTTCTAGGTTTGTGTCATAAAAACCCAGATTGTTCAAATGTTCTTGAGCTTTGTACCATAGGCTATTGAGGATGTATATATCTGATTTCCTATTTCTAGGGTTTCTAGGTTTGTATCATAAAAACCCAGATTGTTCAAATGTTCTTGAGTTTTGGATCGTAGGCTATTGAGGATGTATATGTCTGATTTTTTGTTTCAATCGGAGTCTGTAGGTTTGTATCCTAAAAAATACTTTGTTCAAATGTTCTTCAGGGTGTTCAGATTCAGGCTTGTATTAAGGGTCATTTGATACCTGTTTTAGACGAAAAACTTCAAGATGATGATGTTGTTATTCTCTCCAAATTTGGTGTCGGTGAAAACAATGACCAATACAAAGTTGTAGCACATGATTACAAAATCAACTTTTATCGATGTACATCAGTTAGACGTGTGAGAGATTGTCAAGGTGTTGAATACGGTTTCAACCTCATTCCTTATAAAGATATTCTTGAAGGAGAGGCAACAAAATCTTTGAGTGTTGGTACTGTATATTTTTGTTGGTCTTGAGTTCTCTATATCAAATTAGAAATTTTTACTTTCTGTGTTGTATATGGCATTATAGATGTTGCTGGTACTGTGGTTTGATGTGGAGCTCTTGAATTCTTTGGACGACCTCCTAAAGAAACTAAGAGGATTAATTTCGATATTCAAGACTTGGAGTAAGTATTCATTTATAATAGGGTGGCAATCGTATCGGGTTGATGGGTTGACGGGTTACGGGTTGGCGGGTTGGTGGGTTGAAATGTTCAACCCGAACCCGACCTATATTATTATTCGGGTGAAAGATTTCAACCCTAACCCGACCCATATTAATTCGGGTCAAACCGAACCCGACCCGTTTAACCTATATTTTTAAATGAGTGACATAAGTTGAATTATTTTTTAAGCGGGTTATCGATAACATGTTTAATGACAAGTATGAGTGTGATAAATAAATAATATAATGTGTCAAAATTAATATTATTATAACTAACCATGTAAAATAGAAACATTGAAAAAACAAAAACAAAAATATAAATTTCTTTTAGAGTAAATTACGTTTTTGGCCCCTGTGGTTATATCACTTTTACTATATTAGCCTAAAATAGGATTTTTTAACATATGTGCCCCCATGGTCTCTATAACTAACTATTTTGGCCCCTGAGTCTAACTAAACCCCAAACTCTAGTTAATTATTTGTCACATGGCAGGCACATTGTCACACCCTAACCGATGGCGGAAACATCGGAGTGAGACGAAGAAAGATTGCTCATCACACATAACGCTAATTGTGACAATATAATTAAAAATAGATTGATTTCCTTCATAACAAAATGTTACAATACATGGAACTTGAAATACAACATGTTCAATACAAGAAAAACAATACAACAAGCAAGTACAAAAATTTATACAACATATTAAAGCCTAAAACGTCTATATGTGTATCTAGGCATCATCACTACTTCAGTTTCATAGCATCGTCATCATCAACCTGTAACATGTTAAAAAATATAGTTCAATACAAATATGTATTGGCGAGTATACAGGTTTTCATACATAGCATAAAAAGATAAGTTTTAAACAATTCCACATGGCAAGCTATTGAAACAAGATAAACAATAAAATTGGCATGTGTTTAACTAATCAAACCAACGATGAAACGCAATAAGCTCTTAACATAACCCAAAGTTTACAGGCGGTGCGTTAATCCTATAGCGCTATATATGTCAAGGATAGGCTCATACGAAGTTAATGATAAGTCTAACACAAAACGTATAACCCCAAGTTTAAAGTATCAAGTAATCAAGTAGGCATGCATGTATAAGGAATGTTTGTGCATTTAAGAATCAAGTTTAGGTGTAAGGTTTATATATTAACATGTTACACCCCAAAAA
This sequence comes from Helianthus tuberosus, assembly GCA_030545235.1. NCBI lineage: Eukaryota > Viridiplantae > Streptophyta > Magnoliopsida > Asterales > Asteraceae > Helianthus > Helianthus tuberosus. The sequence goes on from CM060423.1 coordinate 64,068,087, forward strand.
GATGGTAAACGAAAAGGGGGTTCAAGTATACTCACAAAATTGCTAGTTCTTCCGATTATCCAAGTGTTGACGAGTGAATGAGTTTAGGAGGTTGAATGTATACGGTTTGGAGTTCAAGGTATGTGTAGAGTTGGAATTCGGAATTTAAAAGTATATGGAAGTAAATATATGAGAAAATAACCATCTAGCACATAACACTTGTTTTTGACACTATGAAACCCATGTGGGTTTGAATGTTTTCATGGGTTAAAGTAACCATTAGAATCGTAATGATTACTATGTTCTTAGATGGTGTAACCTATCATTTTGACAAGTAACCATTAGGTTATCATCAAAAGTTTGATTACTATATAGTATTATATATTCTATATAGTATATATTTATAAGTTCTAGTCCATTATCATACAAGAATGTCATAGATGTCATGCATGTGGTAGGAAGATAAATCTTCCATTTAGGAACCTCTTGTGTTTCACCAATACACAAGTTGTCATAAGACAACAAGGATGGTCACGAACTTACATTAAGGAATTGAAATACATACTATCTCACTAAGAAAACATCAAGTGATGTGTGGATTTGTAGGTAGGATAGCCATGATATCCAAATAATCACACAACTTCAAGTGTAGAAGTTGTTCATCACTTGTTGGTTAAAACCTTATAAAACAGAAAGTTTTTTAGGATTAAACCTCTGGATTTACATGTTACAACATTGTTTTTAAGCACACATAATCATAGTCTTGATTAGTGGCATAAGGACATAGGAATGTATGAAGAAAACATGAGTTTTCTTCCAAAACATGAAGATAAAAATGGCCAGAAATTTAGGTGCACTTTAGACCTAAAAAATGGTGAGGTTTCACCTTAGTTTGCCCAAGCAAACTTGTGAGAACCTTTCTAGAGGTTATCCAAGTGTTGTAGAAGAAGAAACAAGAAGAAAATTAAAGTGGAAGTGAGTTAAAACTCACTTTTTATGGCTGGAACTTTCAAAAACGTGGTTGAAACTCAGCTGAGTTTGGGAGGGTTTTTGAAGTGTTTGGAGACTTGTAAAAGTGGAATAAGGAGTGGGGAAGTACTGTTATATAGAGAAGGGATTAGGGTTTCAATGGGTTAGGCTTTGGAAGTGTTTAGAAGGGGTTAAACCTTAAAACAAGCCCACAAAACCAACCCAATAAGGGCTGATTTGCGCTAATAGGGATTGCCATAATTTTTTTATACATTATAATGTGTCATTTTTTGTTTAAGCTATGCAATAATATGTAACAATGTTTTCCTTAACTCGTAATAAGGTATAGCATCGAATAAAACATGATTTAACTAGGTAAAAAGTGTGATGTACAAGTATGTAATATGTTTGAAAGTGACAAGTATATGTCACATATTAGATGATTAATCGTTGTGTAAATAAGCATATTATTAGAGGTTTTTAAGTATCAACAATTTAAGGACAAGCATGGACATGTATCGTAAATAAGTATCGTATGCGTATGAATTACGAATAAGGATTCTGATGATGCAAGGAATCGAGTAGGATTGCCTAGAAATGCATTTAAACTTTAATACTTGTTGTATAGTATTTTATTTTCAAACATGTTGTATTTTGTTTCCAAACCTTGTATTAAACCATTATTAATGAAATGAAATTTTAGTTCTTTTATGCTTGTCGTTATTCAAATTTGTTAAATTATAGTTCAAGCAATGTAAAAAGTAATTATTAAATACTTGACACAAATAGCGTTATGGAGTCTCTTGCAATCTAGTTTTCGTCTCACTCCGATGTTTCCGCCATCGGTTGGGGTGTGACAATGTGCAATTTACTATTATATATTTATAGTGTCTTAAAATTTTCACCTCTTTATAATTTTACCCTCACAAAACAAACTTTCATTGTACATGTTGTTTTAAAAGTTGGACGCGATATAAAATTACATTTTGGTACATTAGACCATCCTTACCAAATTAAAAGACCATCATTCAACATTATTGGCTTTAGGAGTTTGGCTACTTACCAAACAAAAGACCCTAAATTTTACAACAAAAGTCAAGACCATTGTCATATCCTTCATTTTTTTATTTGGTGCATTCATTCTAATTTGTGAAAATTACAATAAATTTAATCAATTTTAAAATGCATAAATTTGTTTGGAATAACAATTAATTTAGACTCTTTAAATGTCACCTTAACATTATAGGTTACAAAGGTGCTCAAATCCCTAAAATGCCCCTAAAGTATCTTAATTTTTTTGACAATGCGCAAGTTTACCCCCTCTAAAATAGCTTGGCTCTCTTGTACATGTTTCTTGAAGATGTATTCACAATGTAAAATTACCATAAGGGTAGTAAACCTAGTTTGCTTAATAAGGTAATATAGATATAGATATAGATATTATCCCGTGATATATGACTTGATACATTCAAAGTGATTAGGTTATTTATAAAAGTAGTTGTCCCTAAGCGATATGGTATATTAGTAAGGTGTCTCCCTTAATAAGTGTTTAAGACTATGTTATTTTGTCGTTAAAAAAATATAAAATATTCAATTACTTATTTTAGTTTTTTTTCAAAGCATTTACCTTAAGGCTATTTGCTACGGGCTCACGTCCTTTCACTTCACATCATTTTTACGTCATAAAGTACATGTCATCTCACTCACACATCACCTCCCCACTTTTTCTTAGGGTGAACGGGGTAGGTGCGGTAAAGCAGGCGGTCAACCCCTTTACCGCGAGGGGAACACCGCCGCCGTTCGCCTTTGTCGCGTGGGGTTGAATGAATTCGGTATATAATCACCACACAGGGGAATAAGAGAGAGAGTTGGGTAATGGTGGGGCCAACTCTTTTCAATCAATCAAATTTTTTTTGTTTTTTTTATATTTAAAAAATAGTTTACCTCTTCTCTCAAGAGAGGTGACCACCACCCCTTATGTTTTAGTGCAAGAGGGGACTTAGAGAGGGAAATTGACATGTTAAGATGTGATTGGGTGGGTGGAGAGTACCTCTCCTCAAGATGTGACCACCCATTTCACCCTTACTTTCTTTTAGTTTCACCTACTATGGTTTCACACCCCTTTCACTCCACATCACCCACCTCAATTATTTTTTAATCATTACCCATTTATTTATTTCTTATTTTTTAAAACCAAATTATATTAATAATTAAATAAATATATCTTTAAAAATTAAGATAAATAAAGTTTCATTTAAATTTAAATAAGTTAATATATTAAAATTCAAACAACTTATAAAAGGGGACAATTAAACTCAAACATTTAAACGAACATATAAAAAACTAATCTTCATCATCACCATTGTCATCATCAGTATCTTCGCCACACTCTAACTATAGATGGTCTACTAAGTCGGCGTGGAGTGCGGCATTTAAGGATCCTGACCCTATTTTTGCCCGATTTGCCAGTTTCTGATCGAACGTTAGTGTAGATTCAGGTTGTTCAATACCTTCTTCATAATTTTGACAAATTGCTTTCCTTTCGTCCTCCAATATCATATTATGGAGTATGATGCAAGTGTACATAATGTCCCTTAAAAATCCGTATGCCACGATCATGCCGGTTGTGAAATAATGCTCCATCTTTTTTTAATACGACGTGATCATGCCGGTTGTGCGTCCATCTTTTTATAATTCTTGTTTTTCGTAAATTATTTTCTTTTTTCTTTATTGGAGTATGAAAATGCATTCACTAAAGTTGACCAATATGGGTAAATAAGATCGGTAAGATAGTGTCTTTGCTCGTATAGAGTTTCATTAGCATAGAAAGACGAGCCTAATGCAACTCCATTAATCACGTCGTCAAATACAGGTAACTGCTCAATGACATTAATATCGCTAAGCGTGCCGGCCATTCTAAAGTATGGATGCCATATCCAAAGATCATATGACGCCATGACCTCAAGTATTAAGGTCGGGTCATCATATCACCACGATGATGCGCACCTCACCAGGCCGTAAAACATAGATCCCACTTCCAATCAATGCAATCAATACTTCCTAGCATTCCTGGAAAGTCGTGTACATTTTCATGCACGTCATATATTTGTTGAATATCGCTAAAGCTTGGCTATTTCAAATATCGTTTGCCATATAGCGCAAGCACACCTTGGATTTGGTAATAATAATAATAATAATAATAATAATAATAATAATAATAATAATAATAATAATAATAATACATGCGCAGAAATAATGATGACTATCGCGAGAACATGTCTCTGACATTTAGGTATTCATTCCACCTTAACAGTATTAGTAATGATCTCCTCTTCAAGATTGGAATCAGATGATTCAAATAGAAAATTCATGATAAAAAAAAGTTAGGTTTTATTTTTAGGATAGAAATAGTGTGAAAGAGATGAAAGAATGGTGTAGATGGGTTGAGATTTTGTACAAACAGTGCTAACTCTAAGAATCGTAAGAACAGATCTGAACTATTGATAGTTTAAATCAAGGGTTGGGGTTTATTATAAATAAAACCCTTATAATTAAAAATTAGGACTAACAAGTTAGGGGTAATTTCATAAAATTGCTAGTCATTTGACCATTTTCAATTAAATACAAATTCCACCAAGGTTTTTTAAACTAAAATAACTTTTATATACTTTATTATTTAAAAAAATATTCCACAAAATCAAGTATTTTTTTTATCTTTAATATGAGTACCATATTTGATGAAACAGTGGTTAACCAAGAGAGGTTAATTCACTAGTCTCGTCAAGTAGGGTTAATCCCTTCTTTCCGAGGATCGGTGGCTGGACCGTCAGCTGGGCTGTCTCCTGCACAAGGAAATCACACCGTGACTCGTAACAAGGAGGAAGGGGTGGGGAGTGCTCCTTGTTACCACTCTCCGGCGTGAGAATCAGTAATTTGCTTATGAAGCAAAGTGTGTGATAGTAGTAGTTGTGAGAGAGTTCAGAAGCGATACCTCAAACCTGGTTTGGGATGGGTATTTATAGCCGAGGAGTGAAGGAGGGTGGTTGAGTGGACAGACTGACGACGCGCCGCCCTTATGCAGGTGTGTCAGGCTTGTCGGCTGTGGAGGTGAAGCCACGTCCTACTGCGGTGTCAGTCTGTTGCTTACGTATGGGCTGACAGGCGACTGTCATTGGTGCCACTTGCTCTGTAGTGTCAGTCCCACTTGCTCTGTAGTGTCAGTCCCACTTGCCTCGTGGGCAGGATGCGGTGACGCTCCGCATCGCTGCCTGCGGTAACTGCTATTGTTTCGGCGTTCTCACTCTGGCGAAGACTGCGGGATGTGGTGCCAGGCCGCACCGCCACTTGTGGTGACTGTTGCTATTGTCCAGATCCCTTGTTGTGACAAAAATGTTCATAGGATGCGGTGCTAGGCCACATCGCTATGCGTACACCCATTTTCATACACAACGTAAGTCTTCTTCCTATCGCTTGACTGATTGGATTCGACTGCTGTGTTCGCGCGTGCCCGCACGGACACAGATAAGTTCTTGCTGGTGGGGTTTTTTTGATAAGGGTAATGGTCACTCGCGGCCATGCTGGTGTGAGATCTGGGACCATACCCCTTCAAGTCCCCCCAGTCTAGTGTTGCTTCCTCATGTAAGTTGCATGTGGGAGGAGTACTAGACTATGGTGTCTAGAAGGTAGCTTGGAGTTTGGAGAAGATTCTAGGCCATGCTGATGGCTCCTGCTTCAAGTAAATCAACCTGGGGATCCGGTAGAGTCGTGTGACGTGTCTTCCGTACCGGTGAGCAAGTTCTGTCTGATGCGGAATTCTCAGCCGATGATTTTGATCCGGTAGTATGGTCTACCTCTTTCTGATGTCATCAGGGTTGGTTGCCACCTGTTGGTGCACCGAACCAACCTTTGAGACCGTGACTAAAGATGTCAGTGGTCGCAACTCTAGTTGTAACGTCTGCGGTAGCGGATGCAATGCTGTAAGTGCCTTGCTCTCGATTTATGTTTATCAACTGGACATGCAACGATGATCCCTATTTTTATGGGGTGTTCATGTTCTTCCAGTTTAGCTCTCAAGTAACCGCACGTCCCTTTGCGGTTACCTCGTTCCTTTGCATTGTTGGCCATGTTTGGTCGAGCAATGTGGGGTAGTTGCGTCATTGTTGGCCGTGTTTGGTCGAACAATGTGAATCTGGATAATGGTAAAATAAACATGGTCATAGGCATGGTTGTGCCGACCATTGTTTATTCTATGCAGCTCACAGGTGGGCAAACAGAGTCATAAGCAGACTTGTTACCACTGTTACTTGGCTTGTTGCTCAAGGAGATCACCTTAGATACTTAGGAATCTGGGTGAAACTCGTCCGCATTCGTTCTGTAGCCACTTTCCTTCACACTTAGTTGGAAAGAAGTTTTCCTGGAGGTAGCTTTGCTCAACCGTGTGATGGCTTAGTTGTGGCTCTTCCATAGCTACCGTTCGTGGAGTTGCGTTTCACCGTAGCTACTCGTGAGTGTCTGCGGTTTGTCACAGAAGACTCGCTTTAAAAGAGGGATTCTCTTTGATGTGGCTCTTGAACGATCAAGAGTCAGGGTTGCTGATGTGCGGTTGTGCATCATACTTATCCTTTTCCCTAACGAGAAGCTGTTTGCGTCTCCTCTGTGGTTGTGAACCGGACACGAGGGATTTGAAGCTTGAAGAACTTTAAGGTAATGCGGTTTTGCTGTTCTTGAGAAGCGGTTTTCGCAGTCCAAAGAACAACACTAGTTCTAAGTATCTGACACACCTGTACGGGCTCGTGTGTGTCAACTCCGCATATTCCACGTGTGCTCGTGGGTATATGCGGATATTGATTTATTCCCCTTTAAATAGTGTAAATATGTTTTTTCTATTTTTTGAGGGGATGTAAAAAACGACATGCGGTCTAGGTTATGGTTTGAGAAAACTTAAAAAACCGCATGCCGCGTACATGAGAGTTATCTTCATTTGTAGCTTTTGTAAACGTTGTAGACCGCACGTGCGAGTTGGTGAGATTTTCCTGACATGTGCTAAAATGAAAGGACGTTTGTACTGCCCGAGGTAATCACTGCACTGTAGCAGGAGTGTAAAAGTCTCTTTTGTCAGGCGCGTGGGCGGCCACTCGTGCATGATAACCGTCAGCGGAACCGTCGCTGTACACGTGGTGCCGCCTAATTCGCTCATTCCATGCACGTCGTTTCGGTTGCTGCTTTGCATTAATTGCGATGAATATAAAAGGGGAAACCGTTTGGGGTTTCCCCTCACTTGTTCGAAAATTCAAAAAATTTCCGGTGAGAGAAGTTAAAAAACCTTCGTCTTCTCCGATCAATCCTTTGTTTTCCCGGTGAGGTTTCTGAGTTTCTGAACTCATCTTCCATTTTTTTCTACATTCCGATGGCTGAACCATCCAATCCCCATACTACTGAGGGTGAAAACCCTGACCCTTCGTCGCCGGCAGCGGCGGAGCAGGAGGAGGGTGATGTTCCCGGTGGAGGTTTACCGGTGCTGAAGTGGACGAAGGCTCAGTTTGATAATCTGATGACCGACGTTCAAATGCCTCAAGAGTATGGGTTTGTTTACCCACAAAAGGGTGACACCGGTGCCGACGCTCCGGTGGATATGTCACTATGTGGGCAGATTTTTTCGGCGATTGTAATCTCCAACTGCCGTTGACGGTGTTCGTCATCGAGATTTTGGAGTGGTACAAGATCCACATTTCCCAACTGAGCCCTTTCGGGATGATTTGGGTTCGAAACTTAGAGTATACTTTTCGTGCTCTTGGTATGGAACCTACTGTCGAAGATTTCTGGCGGTTTTATCAGTTGACAGTGCACACTGGTTTCTTCTCTTTCGGTCAACGACATGGCAGCCCTAAGCTGTTGGTCCCTCCCAAGGGTATTACAAAGTGGAAGACGAAATTCTTCTACATTATGGTTGCTGCGGTCACTGCCAAGTTGACCTTTCGGAATGTGACCGAGACGATCATAGCGGAGACCATTGCTGTCCCCAGGGCTGTTACGGTGGACTGGTTCCCAAGGTTGCGGATCATTGGGTTTAAGAAACTGAACAACTCGCAGTTGTGGGTGCTGCGAATGATGCTGACAAGGATAAGTAGGAAATCAAGGCCCGTTGTGCGGGAGAAAAGTGGTGGTAATTACTTTTCTTCTTGTGCGGTTTCTTACTTCCTTATCCTTTTTACTAAATTTTTGTAAATGTGCTATCAGGGGATGCTGCCTTTTGGAAAATATTTGATCCGGATTTCAAGGGCAAGGTTGAGGTGCTTGCGTATGCGGAGGGTGAAGAAGGCTTTAACTTGACCATTCGCGACAACTTCCGCATTCCCGATCGCGAGGCGATGGAGGCACCACTGCCGCAAGGCAGAGGTATAGTAGATATACTTTCCTTATTTTTTTTGTAAATAAGATGGTCTTTGCTGATTTGCTTGTTGATGTTTGAAATACAGGTGATCTTTGGGCTTTGGGAGACCCTGACGCGAAGGGTGCTACAAAAAAGCAGGTGGAGAAAGGTGTGCGGTTTCGCAAGAAGAAAACGCATGAACCTGCTGTAGAACCGCTTGAGGAGACTTTCTCCTTCTTTGAAGCCCGTTCCTCTCCCTCGCGAGACGCGGGTGCGGATTTGGGGCGAATAAGGAGTTCCGGAGAAGCCCTTCTATCGAAGTGGTTACCGCGCCCTCTGCGCAAACGGAGGATACCGGAAAGAAGGCCGCGGAGCAGACCATCTGTTGGATCGTCGTGTGACCCTAACGAGTCAATCCGATGAGTTCAGCATAAAAAACAAAGGCGGAATCAATGTAATTGACGTAATACAGCTTGTTCCTTTCTAATTATCTTCTTATTGATTGATTCTGAGCTTTTTACAATTCTGATAACAATTCGGCAGCACCTCGGCTCAGATACAATGACTTAAATTCCGTTCCAAATGACAGATCAGGTATTTATAGGCCCAGTAATTCCTCTTGACTGGTTCACGCGAGACTTAATTCCGTGCGGAATTAACTCACGCGGAATTACATTTCAAATGAGATTATCATTCCAAGCGGAATTAACATTCCAAGCGGAATTACCTATAAATCTCATTTCTCATTTTGCGAGCCCTGATCTATCTAATACATTACAAGACTCAATAAAGACGAAGTTAACAGACATCAGTGCACCAACAGACTCCCCCTTGGATGTTGACGAAGTCTTTAGCATCCTGTCTTCAGTCTTTTGTCTTGATCTATCACTCTCTGTCCTAAATTGTCTTGAACTTGTAAAGCATCCTTCAATCTTCTATCTTCAAACTCTAACCTTCAATCTCCCCTCTGAATGTTGATCCAGAATTCTGACTCCCCCTTTCACAGACTCCCCCTTTCGATAAGCTGGGACTTAAACTCTGGTTCAAACTTTGACATTTTCTTTGCCATGGGGATCTTGACTCCTATTACTCAAACATATAACATTACAATCTATTCATATTAACCAACTTTTGATTTTATCAGTTTTTAGAAATCCACTTAAGTATTCAGGTCCAAGTTAATGACCCTGATTACTCAATTTATCTACCAAGTCCAACTTAATGACCTTGGTTGATCTATGACAAAACAAAACTGATTTAGTACAACATTTTTCAAAACATTTTCTGAAAATAACAAGTTTCAAGTTAATGAACTTGTTTTTGACTTTTCAACAAACAGATTTTATCAAGATAAGCTCTCCTCATCCTCCAGTCCAGAAACTTCCTGCATCTGCTTCAAATTTGAGAATTTGACAATCAACTTTCTATTCTGGTTTGTCGGAAAATAAAGCAGAAATAAAATCTTTTTGGATTTTCAATATAGTTTCTAAACTAGAAAATGAAATACAGAAATAAAATGCAATGAAAGTAAACTATTTACAAACATATTTTTGGTGAGCGTGTTAGGGAATCATATCAGCTATTTGACAAGTCACGAGTACCGTTAAGCTTTAATTTCATACTCAGAATTAAACAATTCGCTTAGATTGTCGATATGCTGATCCACTTAAATTCTCACACAATTTTCAATCTGTCCAGGATACGAATTGGGTGAATTAAGAACTTAAACTCATTCATGTGTCCCACCTCTTGAATATACTCCCGTATCCAGATCCCAATATTCAGTCTTACAGGTGAGTATACCACAGATGATATCTGTAAGGGGTTAAATGCGAGGGCCGTGAGAGCTCAGGTCAGAACTTCCGTTCAACAGAGAGATGACGGCTTCGACTTTTGGTGTGTCCCCTTTAGAGGATCTTTTATTTCAACAGCACATGATTAACATTTTTCAATGTTTCATCATTTTTTATGCTGAGGGCAGTGCTATATTTCAAGCAATGCAGAAAGTATTATTCGGGGACTAGGCCATTGCTTCCGCATTATCAGAAGTCCCGGAATAATACCCCAGATATCACTGAGTATAAGGTCCTAGTATCTCAGAAAGAGGGACCTTTCAAACGAGATTTCAGGGGTTACCTATATATCCAAGTAGTGTTCCCCACGGAAAAAGCAAGTTTGAATTTTTATGTTTGTATCCCGAACAAACCTACTAAATGTGTAAAAACCTATCGACACATCATCAGCGAGACTGTATAACGCTTTATACTTTACAAATCTTTAGCGTACCATAACTGTCAAGCCGATGTACTATCATTTTCCCTTTTTACACAAGCTCATTTTCAGTTTTCTATTTTTTTTGGATTTTGAATTTTTTTTACTGTTTTTGTATTTTCTGAAAATAACCTACTCCCCCTAAATACCAAAACAAGTAAAAAATCGACAAACCATTGCAGATTGTTTCTCATCATCATCTACAACAGTACCTTCATCAACGCCAATAATTCCATCCAACACCGAGAAAAGCATCATACCATTCTGTTTTAAAAGATATTTAAAACGTGTTTTATCAAAAGCTTTGGTATGTAAATCAGCTTTCTGATTGTCAGTGTGGATTTTCTCAATTCGTATCAACTTCTTCTCGAAACAATCGCGAATAAAGTGATGACGAATTTCGATATGTTTTGTTTTAGCGTGATGTACTGGATTTTTTGTAATATTAATCGCTGCCTCATTATCAACAAAGATAGGGGTGTGAAGAAATTGCAAACAGTAGTCGCGCATCTGTTGCTGGATCCACAAGATCTGAGAGCAGCAACTGCTAGCAGATACATACTCCGCTTCACATGTAGATAAAGCCACAGAGGTTTGCTTCTTACTTTGCCAGGTGACCAATCGTGGTCCAAAAAACTGACAACCCGCTGTTGTTGATTTTGCATTAACTTTGCAGCATCCGAAATCGGAATCGGAATACCCTTCGAGCATGAAATCGCTTTTTCTTGGATACCACAACCCCAATGATGGAGTTCCTTTCAGGTAGCATAATATCCTTTTCACAATCACCATATGCGAAGCTCTCGGGTTAGATTGAAATCTTGCTGCGAGGCACGTTGGGTACATGATATCGGGTCTTGAAGCAGTCAAGTACATTAACGAACCAATCATGGAACGATAAAGTGTTTCATCTACCCTGTCTCCGGTGAGATCTGGGTTTATCCCATGGTTCGTTGGTAACGGGGTGGAAGCTGGAGTAAATCCAGACATCCCAAATTTCTCTAGAATATCATGAACGTACTTAGTCTGATGTATGAAAATTCCCTCGGGTAATTGATCAACTTGTAGACCCAAAAAGAATTTCATCTCACCCATCGATGACATTTCGAATTTCTTCTTCATAACTTTTTCGAAATCTTTGCACAGATTCTCATTTGTAGAACCAAATATGATGTCATCCACGTATATCTGAACAATCAGAAGATGTCCGTCGACCTCTTTGGTGAAAAGAGTTGCATCCACTTTTCCACGGATGAAGCTGTTGGCTAGCAGGTGTTGAGACAATGTCTCATACCAAGCTCTCGGGGCCTGGTGTAAACCATACAGCGCTTTGTCTAGCAAGTAGACCTTGTCTTTGTAGATTGGGTCGGTGATGCCCGGTGGCTGTCCGACATATACCTCCTCTTTTACCTTCCCATAGAGAAATGCCGATTTTTCATCTAGCTGATAAACTTTGAAATTTTTCCAAGATGCAAATGCCAGGAAGATTCTGATCGCTTCTAGTCTAGCCATGGGAGCATACACTTCAGTGAAATCTATACCCTCCTGCTGACTGAAACCCTGGACTACGAGTCGAGCTTTGTTTCGAATAATAACCCCTTGATCGTCTCTCTTACACTTAAACACCCATTTTGTGTTGATCTTCCTGTGACCATCAGGCAAATCTACTAACTTCCACACTCCTAACTTCTCGAATTGACTCAACTCTTCTTGCATAGCATTGACTCAAGAATCTTCAGTTAGCGCCTCTTTGTATGTTCACGGTTCGATCTGCGAAATAAAACAACTTAGTGAAAACTCAGTTTGTAAAGAAGCTACTGTAGAATAAAAACAAGTAAGGCCTTGGTCAATTTGTCGTCTTGTGAGGACGCCTGATTGTAATTCTCCAATGATCAGCTCTTCTTTAAACAACCAAATAAATCAAACTCTTTTCCTAATAGTTTCTTTTTGTTTTTGACTATCTCAGCACTCCCTACACATTTTACTCTTATTTTTTCCCAAAGATCTCTCGAATTATCATATTCAATCAACGAAATTATATCATCTCTCACAGACTGATGAATCAACGCGATGCACTTTTGTTCAGCAACATATCTTTCTATCTCATCATTATTTGCTAAACTTTGACCACTCAGTCCTCCTGAACTGTAACCATTCTTCAAACTCTTCCAGCTTGGATGTGCAAAAGCTTGAAGCCACTCGTCAAACCTTGTAGCCCACCTATTGTAATCTTCAATAGCCATCAATTTGGGAGGTTTGTTGTATGTCCCATAAGCACTCTCTACACTCAAAGCATCAGTGAGAGTTTTCTTTGCACTCGGTGTTGGTGTAGTTTCATTTGTGTTACTTGTTGTGCCATCTCCCAAACCACCGGTATATGCAAACACATCACAGAACGGATTCATAAACAAATCATCCATTTTTCAAGTACCTGAAACAATCAACAAACACTTAGAAATTTTTTTGAAATTTTAACACTTTCAAACGAAATTAGTTTGAGCGAAATTATGAACTCAAACGGAATTATCTTTCAAACGAAATCAATTTTCACACGGAATTACTTGTTAACACTGTTTCAAACGAAATTACCAAGCAGAATCTAATTCTGTGCGGAATTAGATTGGTTTCAAACGAAATTAATCTCTTTGAGCGGAATTAGTAATTCCGTTTGAACGTTTCAAACGAAATTAAATTTCAATCGAAATTAACAACACTTTTCAAACGGAATTAAGTACCAAGTGTAATTCCGTGCGGAATTATAGTGAAATTTTCAGACGAAAATAGAATGTCGTCAGCATTTTCGAATTTGTTTTCAAACGGAATTAACAATTTGACTAGTTTTAGATCGATTTTAAGTCTAATACTTTCATGGATTAGTTAAAACTGTGTTCCGCGTGATATATGTGAGTTTTAAGCCATTTCAACCGTTAAATTTTGTTCAAATCAGAAAAGAATGAGTAGAAGTGATAGAATCCGGTGAAATCAAGCTGAATTGGTATGAACTCCTCGTCCTGAGCTCTGATACCACTTGTTGGATCGTCGTGTGACCCTAACGAGTCAATCCGATGAGTTCAGCATCAAAAACAAAGGCGGAATCAATGTAATTGACGTACTACAACTTGTTCCTTTCTAATTATCTTCTTATTGATTAATTCTGAGCTTTTTACAATTCTGATAACAATTCGGCAGCACCTCGGCTCAGATACAATGACTTAAATTCCGTTCCAAATGACATATCAGATCAGGTATTTATAGGCCCAGTAATTTCGCTTGAATGGTTCACGCGAGACTTAATTCCGTGCGAAATTAACTCACGCGGAATTACATTTCAAGTGAGATTATCATTCCAAGCGGAATTAACATTCCAAGCGGAATTACCTACAAATCTCATTTCTCGTTTTGCGAGCCCTGATCTATCTAATACATTACAAGACTCAATAAAGACGAAGTTAACAGACATCAGTGCACCAACACCATCTTTGATACAGTGGATTCTTCTGACAACTTGATCCCCCCGCGGGATATTGATGTTGAGGGGGGAAATAATCTGAAGTTTGCTGATGCTGAAAAGCAAAAATCCCCTGCTGCCGAGAAGGCTTCTGGTTCTGCCTCCGCGGGTACGGGTTTTGAAGAACTATCCATTTAGTCGGGCGAGTCTGAACTGGAGTTCTATTACCGTACCTATACGGAAAACCGGGGTGTGAACTACCATCGTCCCCCTTGGAGCGTCATGCAAGGGGATGATATTTCGAATGATCCTTTCGCTTGCAGGGATATCTTGAGTGGTTTGGGTACCCCGTTTGAGGTTCTTCGGGCTTGTAGCTTGCCTCGTGAGAACCGGATAAATCAACTCTCCTCCATGCTTGTTGGGAGTTCCATAATGGCGAGCGCTATTATGGAAGATTACAAGGTTCTGGGCCGCAAGGAGGAGGAAACCGTTCGCCTGCGGGCTGAGGTTGAGGCGATGGCAAAAGCTGCTCGGGAGGGTGTGGAGCAGCTTGAAAGAGAGAAAGCTGCTTTTGAGAAGCACAAGCAGACTGAAGCTTGGGCCGCGACAGCTGGCCTTAAACAGGTTCGTACTCTTGCTAAGTTGCTTTCTGATGAGCGCAAGGGTTGGAGGGAAGCTTGCGCATGAGAAAATGAAAAACTTTACCGTGTTCATCAGGAGGTCACTAATCTCAAAGCAGTGAATGATGGCCGAAACAACTTGAACAAAGTTGTTGAGGATCTTAAGGTATGAACCGCGATTTCAACTTGAGTCTGCTTCCTTTTCTTTTAAAAGTATAACTGATTGCCTTCCTATACTTGTTTTTTCTTTGCTTTTTGAAAGGCTGAAGTGTAGAACCGGGTGACCATTATTAAGGAGGTTACTGCCCGCGCGGCTGAAGCTAAAGCGCGGGCAAGGGAGGCTGCTGAGGCCAGGGATATCCTGATTTCCTCTTGGATCAGCTGAAGGCAGACCGTGACTGGATGCGTTACCACGGTATCGGGCATGTAAGTATCTGGTGCCTTTGTTATTGTTAGGTTTACCTTCGTTTACCCTCGTTACTTGTGTTTTGTAGATTGTTGGGACCATTCTTGACGCGCCTGAGAACGCAGCTGGTGTTAATGAACTTAAGGAGCGTGCGCGTGAGGCGGGGTTCAAAGCTGGGTACAACGAATGCCTTAATCATGTGAACCCTTTCTACCAGAGCAAGTTTACTGATGAAAGATCTGGGTTCCATAATGTAGATACTGAGGGTCGGTACGTTGCGGCTATTAACGCATACAACATCTTGTCCATTGCCGCCATTGATGATATTGATAAATGCCTGGAGGCGGAAGATTATGTGGACCGCTTGCGGTTGTTGTATGGTGATCTTGAAGAGGAGGAGGAGACCGCTGGTGGCGCAAAGGGTGATGCGGGTACCAGGGGTACAAAAGAAGACTAGGTTGGCATGCGTGCCCTTTTTTTACTTTTCTTTTTGATGTAAATGTTCATAGAGTAGAACCGATGTAAACTTCTTCTACACCGCAATGGTGTAGAAATATTTTGGAATATATAAAGTTTAACCCTTTTGTTTGATTTGTACAAGTCTTGTATTTCTTGCGTTTGAACATGTTTGAGTTCATGTTTTTGTAAATAACATTAAGTCTGAATTTGCCTTTTGCATATCTGGGTGACATGCAAGTATGTGCGGTTCAAAGTTGATAAGTAGAGAATACTTATTGTCTTTGTGTGAGCGCGGTTGAAATAGTGTTTATTTAAGGCCAATGTTTCAGGCACATGTAAATATACTAAGTCATTGTTTGCCATTTGCATGTCTAGGTGACATGCAAGTATATGGATAACTCTATTGGCTCTAAAGCGCAGTTGAGTATACTCTACACCTTTGTCATGTGAGTATTAGTCAACTCCCGTTTTTATCCCGTTAGGGTTTAGGAATTGGGGCAGTTTTTTAAAAACTATATGTGCGTATCCAGCCGGATAGACGCTGATGTTTTGCCTTTGCTGGCCTATTACAATATTTGTGTGTGGTTGCCACTTTGTG
Source organism: Helianthus tuberosus (assembly GCA_030545235.1). NCBI lineage: Eukaryota > Viridiplantae > Streptophyta > Magnoliopsida > Asterales > Asteraceae > Helianthus > Helianthus tuberosus. Next base: position 64,084,206 of record CM060423.1, read on the forward strand.
TGGGTATCGCGAATGGAGACTTTGCCAATCTGTTTTTTGCAGGTACCGCGAAGTGGAACGCGCATTTGTAATAGAAGGAAACAAACAATATTGTATTGAATCGTTCATTTATTTATTTTCAAATGGCCTGCGGCCCGATAGATTACATGGAAAATGTAAAACATGGCTTACATGTAACAGCGTCGAAGCTGCTGTGCATTCCATGTGCGTGCGATAGGTTCGCCTTCTAGTGTTTGTAGTTTATATGCGCCTTTGCCCAGGACCTCTTGGATGAGGTAGGGTCCTTCCCACTTGGGGGCAAGTTTTCCTGGGCGTTCTGCGTTAGACGCCTCATTGTCGCGAAGGACGTAGTCTCCCGGGTTGAAGGTACAAATGCGAACGCGCGCATTGTAGTACCTTTCTAGTTTGGTTTTGTACTTGGCCTCGTTGATTGCTGGGTTTTCATGCCTTTCCTCTAGGAGGTCTAAGTCAAGCCTGCGCTCGTCATTGTTGTCAATTTTGTTGACAGCCAACATTCGAGGTGAAGGGAGACCTACTTCAGCGGGGATCACTGCCTCAAAGCCATAGACCAGGCTGAAGGGTGTCTCACCGTGACTTGTCTTTGGGCTAGTCCTATGAACCCATAGGATACTAGGGAGTTCATCGACCCAGCCTCGTCTGGCTGTTCCCAACCGTGCCTTTATCCCCTCGACTAAACTTTTAATGATGCTCTCGACTTGGCCATTCCCTTGTGGATGCGCCACTGAGGAGAAGATGTGTTCAATGTTTAGTTCTTATAGCCAGTTTTGGAAATTTTCGGCCGCGAAGTTGATGCCGTTATCAGTTACTATGCACATTGGTAGACCGAAACATCAGATGATGTGTTCCCAGACAAATTTCCTTGTTATCATAGCGGTGGTAGAGGCTAGCGGTTTTGCTTCCACACATTTGGTGAAGTAGTCGACAGCCACTATGATAAATTTGACCGCACCTGGTGCATCTGGAAAAGGTCCCACCACATCGATTGCCCATTTTTGAAATGGCCATGCGGTGGTGACGGGGATCAGGTTGTTCTTGGGGCGCAAGGTTTTGGGAGCATACCGCTGACAATTGAAACACTTTCGCAAGACTTTGACCGCGTCCAGGTGCATGCTGGGCCAGTAATACCCAACATTCATGATTTTGGCCACCACCATGCATGGGCCTGCGTGTATGCCACATATTCCTTCGTGTATCTCTTTGATTAGATACGTGGCATCTTGGGGGTCGACGCATCGTAGAAGTGGCCCCAGGTATGATTTGCGGTATAAAATACTGTCTCCCATCTGATAATGGAACGCTTTGTATTGCAACTTGCGTGCCTCTGCTTTACTTTCGGGAGTAACACCTGATTGCAAGTATGCAATGATTGGTGTCATCCAGGATGTTATACCGTACTGGATGACGTTGACCTGGCGGAGGGGTACTGAGGGATTTTGCAGAATCTCAATGCATATCTCCTTTGCCAGGTGTTGGAAGCTGGTGGATGCGAGTTTTGAAAGTGCATCCGCGGGTTTGTTTTCACTCTTGTTGATATGGCGGATATTGAAGGAAGTGAACTTTGATTTCAGTTGCAGGGCTTGTTCGAGGTAGAGGATCATGATATCCCCCGTTGCGGTATAGTCGCCGCGCACTTGCCCTGCCACTAGTAGTGAGTCGACGTGTGCCTCCAAGTGTTGGACACCGAGTTTGACTGCCAGACGCAACCCTGCCAGTAGAGCCTCATACTCTGCCTCGTTGTTTGTGCTTTTGAAATCGAGGCCGATTGCGTAGGTGAGCTCTTGGCCATCGGGGCTGACGAGTCGTAGACCTGCACCTGCGCCGTCCTCGTTGGATGCACCATCAGTGTATAGTGCCCAGATATCCGATGAGGATGGTGGTGTAGGGTTTTGTTCTTCTTCGCATTCTTGGATGCGATTTGCCGGTACCTCGACAACAAAATCAGCTAGAACTTGGCCTTTGATCGCGGGGCGCGGTTTATAGATCAATGTGTGCGCGCCTAGTTCAATGACCCATTTTGCTAATCTCCCAGAGATTTCGGGCTTGGAGAGCATCGGCCCGATCCTGTAGTTAGTTAAGACAGTGATGACGTGATTTGCAAAGTAACGTCGTAACCGTCTCGATGCGTGCACCAGTGCGAGTACCAACTTCTCCATGATGGAGTACCTTGTCTCTGGGTCATTGAGCATTTTGCTGATATAGTAGATGGGTGTTTGAACTCCCTCTCGTTCCACAATGAGTACCACACCCACCGCGTTGTCTGCGGCGGATAGGTATAAGATAAGTGGTTCTTTCTTGCGTGGTGCGGTTAGAGTTGGGAGTTGGATCAAACACTCTTTCATCTCCCGGAAAGCGTTTTCAGCCTTTGCGGTCCACTGGAATTGTTCCTTTTTTAAGCAGTTCCACAGAGTCTTGATGAAAGGATAAAATTTAGTTGCATGATTGGCTAGAAACCTGTTTAGCACCGCTAGCCGGCCGGCTAGTCGTTGCATTTCCTTCATTGTGGAAAGTGATGGCATACGCTCGATCGCCTGAACCTTTTCCGGGTTTACCTTGAATCCATCTTTGGTGACGATGAATCCAGAAACTTGCCTTCTTCCATTCCAAACGAGCATTTCCCTAGGTTGAGCTTCATATTGATGTTGCGTAGAGTTTGGAATGTTCTTTCGATATCGTTGAGCATGGTATCCTCTTCCATGCTCATGACGACTAGGTCGTCCATGTAGATTTCGACAATTTTTCTGATTTGATCACCAAAAGTTTCATTCATCAACTTTTGATAGGTTGCACCCGCGTTGCGCAAACCAAACGACATTTTTGTATAACAGGAATTCCCCGTAGGGGTGCGGAATGCCGTTTTGTCTTCGTCCTCGATTGCCATCTGTACTTGGTAATAGCCTTTGTAACAATCAAGGAAGCACTTCCATCAGAACGGGGCGAGGTTATCGACTTTCTCGTCGATCTCGGGAAGTGCGTAACAATCTTTGGGGCAGGCTTTGTTGAGATATTTATAATCGACGCACATGCGCCAGCCCCCGCTTGGTTTTTCTACCATGACTGGGTTGGATAACCAAGTCTGGTATTTGACTTCCCGCAGGATGCCTCCGGAGAGCAGTTCTTTGACCTGCTCGTGCATCGCCTCGTTCTTTGCGGATCCAAGGTGGCGTTGGCCTTGGATCACCGGCTTGATACCTGGCAAGGTATTCAAGAAGTGTTGCGCGACGTCGCGTGGCACCCCTGTCATGTCTACGGGTGTCCATGCGAAAATATCTTGATTCCTGAAGAGGGGTTGCTTCAGGCGCGCTCTGATGTTATTGGACAAGGCATGACCCAACGTGACCGTTTGTTCTGGGTGTCTTGCGTTAAGAACCCATTTCTCCGGTTGGGTGTTGGGGGTAAGCCTTGCCGTCTTTGTCGGACGTAGCTCGTCCGTGGACATAACCTCTCTGGGGGCAAAGATTATCGCGACCCCTGTCTCGGTTGGGAAACCGATGGCAGAGTGGGGGACGGATATAATCATGTTGAAATCGCCTTAGGACTCTCGCCCGAGGAGTACGTCGTATCTGGAAGTGTGGGGTAAAACCATGAAGTTTACCTCCTCTATTCGCATGTGCCTTCCGTTGGTGAGGCGCACGGGGAAAGTAATTTGGCCCAGGGGGAATACGGTTTCCCCCGCGAATTCGGCCAATGGGTAATCTACCGGCTGCAACCGATCCTTGTCTTCCTGATCAAATTGGTTGAAGCATTGCTCATATATAATGTTGGAAGTACTGCCCGGGTCGATAAATAATTGCTCCGTACAGTAATGAGCCAGGTAGCCTGTAATGACGATGGCGCGCCTGTCACGTGGTCCGCCTTGGACTTTTGGAAAGACGACTTGTTCGTCTTTCCAGTCTTCGTCCGGTCTTCTTGCCGCCTTGCGCGGCTTTCCACGTCCTCCATTGATCATGTGGGTTGAGGCCACGCACATGGTCCTTTTACCCGTGGAGGTGCCCTCGTTGTGAGGGGTGATGCGCTTGGTTTGCTTTTGCGCGGCTGGCAACAAATGTTGCAGCTTCCCCTCCTTCAGGGCTCTTTCAATCTCTACCCGGAGAGTAATGCGGTTGTTAGTTGTGTGGCCCGAGTCCTTGTGATACTCACAGTAAAGCGTGAGATCTTGGTTCTTTTTGGACTTCATTGGTTGGGTCGGTCGCAAGAATTGTGCGTCCGTGAGGAGGACGTCACTTGGCGATTAGTTGATCTCGGTCCAATTACGGTCCCGAGATTCTTTCTTGGATGCCAGGTTGTCGCGTTGGGCATTGATTGTTGCCCTTGCTTCAGGCTGGTGGCTGCGTGGAACGTACGGTTTGGAATCGTTGCCACGGTTCCACATGTCCCGGTTGCGCTTGTTATTGCGCTTGGAGTCTTGGCGGGAGGATTGACCTTCCGCTTGGGGCTGTGCCTTAGCAGTGTGCGGTTTGAGAGACCGCTGAGTTTGGGCGTATGTCTTGACCGTGGCCAAGACGTCGTCCCACCTTTCTGGCAAGCCCTCCTTGCCTGAGATGGTCATAACCATTTCATCGTCCTTGACGGCTCGAATGAAATGGTTGCGTGCGATTTGATCTGCTACTCCGCCGATCTCAAGGCACTCTTTATTGTAGCGGACGACAAACGATTCCAGAGTTTCGTTGTCTCCGCGCCAGATGTTCATGACATCCATGGAGTCTCGTTTGTGACGTCGTTGCTGGCTGAAGTGTGCAAGGAATCTTGCTTTCAAGTCTTCAAATGAAGCCAGTGATCCTACTGGCAAAGAATCGAACCAAGCCCTTGCTAGACCGGTGAGGGTCTGGGGGAAAAAATGACACCAAGTGGCCTCGTCCCACTTGCCATTGCACCCCGCGCCGGTAAAAATGTTCATGTGGTCGTCCGGGTTGGACGAACCATTGTACTTCCCAATCGTTAGTGGGAGTTTAGTCGTTGTGACATCGGCGTGGGCAATCTCCGGTATAAATTTGGAGTTTTCGGCCGCAAATTTTGACCGGTAGGCCTGGGTTTGGTTGCGCTTAACAGTGTGGAGGTATGTAGTGCGGGGTTCCGTGGGAGGAACGTAATTGTGTCCTCCTGGTCGGCTGTTAGTTGTGTGAGACTCCCCGCAATATGTATAGTCGTTCGGGTCGGTACGATCAAACCCCTCGTTATGGGGTTGTGGTCCCAGGCGGCTGTGGATGCCGGAGCCGCGGTGGGCTGTAGACTGCCGCCTAGTTTCGCCATGAGGGCTTAGGTGGCTATGTATAGGGCCCCTGCGGCGGGACCCATATGAGGAATCGTCCTCATCAAGCGTGCGGACGTCGCAGTAAGAGGAACCGCGGTCTTCGTGCCTACTGCGAGAGGCTGGGTGTGTGGGGGCCCTGCCGTCGTATTGCAAGATACGACCCGCAGGTGTAAGTGGTGCGGGGGTGGGACCGCCGGGAATTTGCGCTTCAGTGCAAGCTTTATTGTATGTTGCGGCCAGCATAGTTTGTTGTTGGTAATACCAGGCATGAAGGTCCATGCCTGTAGGTATCACAGAAGCATACTGTGAAAAATCTGGTGCAAATGTGGGGGGAGTGCCCCCGTGTGTGGATGTGCCGATGTGGCCAATGTTTTGAGCTGGGGGAGCAGTCCCCGCAGGCCCTGGGTTTGCGGGGTTTAGACTTTCCCCGTTAGCATTGTTTGGACGATCAGACATGATCTCAAGAAAGAAAGAGATGTGAAAAAGGTGCTAAGAGTAGCGGTGAGCGCCAATGATGAAACAGTGGTTAACCAAGAGAGGTTAATTCACTGGTCTCGTCAAGTAGGGTTAATCCCTTCTTTTCGAGGATCGGAGGCTGGACCGTCAGCTGGGTTGTCTCCTGCACAAGGAAAACACACCGTGACTCGTAACATGGAGGAAGGGGTGGGGAGTGCTCCTTGTTACCACTCTCCGGCGTGAGAATCAGTAATTTGCTTGTGAAGCAAAGTGTGTGATAGTAGTAGTTGTGAGAGAATTCAGAAGCGATACCTCAAACCTGGTTTGGGATGGGTATTTATAGCCGAGGAGTGAAGGAGGGTGGTTGAGTGGACAGACTGACGATGTGTGACAACTGGCATTTTTCATGTAATTTCCGTACGATGTGAACAGTATTTTATATGTTAAAGTTTTGTATTTTGAACATGTGATGTGAACAAAATCCATGGATCACGTTTGAAGAACTCGCAAAATATTTCATGACGCATGATGACTATTTTTATTGATCACATCTCAAAACAGTTTAGACAATGCACTGAAACAACTAGTAGGGTTACCGGTTAGACTAGCTATGTCAGCACGGTTTTGGTACTCAGCTAAGCGACACATTTAGGACCCAGATTTGAGTCTAACACTAATATTATATTAAATCCTTAGTGAAAAAAAAAGATAAAAGACATGTATGAATCATAGAAAACTCGTGTAGTCAAAAGTTCTACCCTTTTTCTTTGTTTCCCTTCCAACGAAAAAAAAAAAAAAGAGTAGGCAATGCTTATGTTGTCTAAATAATCAGTGTAGTCAAAAGTTCTACCCTTTTTCTTTGTTTCCCTTCCAACGAAAAAAAAAAAAAGAGAGTAGGCAACGCTTATGTTGTCTAAATAATAAAATTGTATACATGAAAAGTTGCCTTCAACTTTGATCCCACACATCACAACCGATTTTCACTAGTAAAATATAAAATTCACACATGTTTTATTAACATAAAAGTCAAAGATGATAAGGCTTTAAACTTTTCATGTTTCTCCATCCATTTTGCATCTTCCTAAGGTAGTGGAGAATAAGACATAATACATGACATTATAAAAAAAAAAAAAAAAAACCCCTCTAATATACTTACACCCCTAACCAATCACCATAAAATCTAACTAAATAATCTAACCATCACCCAAACCAAACCAATACCCCCACTTTTTGATGTGAACGGCCAACATGGGGGCCCTACAAGCCCTCATGATGTCTAGTTATGTTGTATAATAGCTTAATGGGTACTAGATTTGTTTAGTGGGAGATGGTCATGCATGAAGATTATAAGGAACCTTATCTCACATCTAACCACTCTTATCACTCCATCCAAATTCAAACACAAACACTCCTTCTCTAGCTCCCTAACTCACGGCCACAACTACTCCAAACCATCTCCATTTTGTGTTGATCTTACAAGCATTTCAAGAACATCCCAATGTGTATCAAGGCTAGTTAAGAAGGATTCAAGCTTTGGAAGTGCAAGGACCAACTTGAGGAGCTATTAACCACCACTCTTCTTTTTCATCTTTCAACTTGTTCATCCCTAGCCAGTAGTGCTAGTTGTGAGTGTTCTCTAACCTTCCTTTTACATTTTGTTAGTAGTATATTAAAAATGTACAAGCAAGCCATCAAAAACCATCACTTTAAAAGAGATGAACACATGAACTACTAACAAAATCTAAAAAAATAAATATTCTTGAAGTTGTTATGAAGTTGTTTAGTTGCTAGTTTGTGATGTTGATGAAATATATTAAATGTACACTTGCTAGAAAATATTTAAAGTCAAGGTCTAGCAAGTATACATAAGGATCTTACAAGATCCATGATGAACATGTTGATGAACTTGTTACACATAAAAAATGGACTTGTTAAAGTTGTTAAAATAATGTATTCATACTTATAAACTCATAGAAAAAGTGGATGAACGAAGTTGTGAAAAGTGATTTTCTACAAAGTTTGCAAATATTAAAAACAATACATGTTTTTTTTAAAGATAGATGAACATGTTAAATATAAATTTAAAATACTACAAGTTTTAATAAACTTTCGAGTTCATCAAAACATGACAAATGCTTTTTATTGCATATGTTAGTATAGTAAAAATAATTGTGGATGATTTGTTGATGATTTCGAAAAGAAAATGATATGCTTTGAAAGCATGGAAACCTCCATTTTTAAGGATAAACTATGGCAAATTTTTGTAGAATTTAAACACTTAGAAAAATATTGTTAAAACAGGTGTTTATAAGTAAACTTTGAAGAATGGTTTTCATATAAAAGTTGCCATAATTTTTATTACAAAGATTACAAATATTGGAGGTTGGTTTTTGATAAACAAGAGTGACTAAGTAAATATTTAGGAAAGTATATATATTTAGATGTCACAATTTGAGTGATTACTTGTATATTATGTGTATTTGTGATATTATTTAAGAACTTGAAATAATATAACTCATCATAATACCCAAAAATTTTAATCCAAAATTTTACCAAAATTTCCAAGGAATAAACATACATGTTCTACACAAAATATTGGTAAAACCAAACTAAGGAATATACAAGTATATTTTTGGAAAATAATATTTTGGACACCAAGGAAACGAAAATATGATTTTTACAATTACTACAAGGATATATCATATTTTGACAAGGGAAAAATATATTATTTTGGCAAGTATAAATGTATATTTTTCTTGAAATTTTTAGAAGATATATTATCTTGAAGGAAATATATTTTCTCAACAAACTTAAAATACAATGTTATAGGAATCAAAGATATATTTTCTCATATAAATATGAAATATATCATTTTTTGGAGAAAAATGGATTTATATATATTTTCCAAGTTAGCCTTGAAAATATATTATTTTAGGAACTCATGAAAAAAAAAATACAAATATTTTTGCCAAAGAAAAATTATAATTAATTTTTCTAAATAATATTTGTTGCAATATGTATTTTGGAAATATATATTGGTGGACTCTTATTAAAGATAATATTCCAGAAAATTAATATGAAATTAAGTATAAGAATACTTAATGAATACAATAAAAATACGTACTCTTACACGTATAAATACACACTGGAATACGACCCCAATACATGACAAAAATATACAAGTATAAGAATGCAAATACAAATACACCCATCCTTGGGAAGGATTTACAAGCATGAATACTTGGGAAGTATCAAGTCAACATATATTCTTTTAACAATTATTCCAAAATTTGATAAATGTAATTTAAGTTAAAATATTTATTATTTTAACAAATAATTATATGACTTGGAATAATACCGAAGGCACAATAAAACGTAACTCAAAAACACTAACTAATACAAAGTCAGGGCACGACCCGCTCGCCTAATAGACAGTAGTACATTGTAGGTTGTCGTGCACACAAATAGCGGCTTGAGTTTCGTCGGACTGAAGAACGCAAAACCGTGAGTTCATGTCCCCCTTTTGTCTTAACTGTTTTTGGCTTTATAACTCTCGGGGGTGGAATACATGTTACGTATGGTATGAAATTAACTATTAAGTCATGTGAGCATAGATTAAGTTTGAAATGCCATTAACTCTTAATTAGGGACGAAGGTTAGATCTAACGGGTACGGCCGAACCCCACTCATGGTACCTGTGACTACTTGAGTGCTTCGGTGTCCCAGTCGAGGTGAATCGACATTAGTCGAGGTGAATCGACAATAGTCGAGATGAATCGACATGGTCAAGGTGAATCGACAATAGTCAAGGTGAATTGACATAGTCTAGGTGAATTGACATAGTCGAAGGGGAATTCGACATAGTCGAGGGAAATCGACAAGGGTATAAGCCTACTCATTTCGAGTGCTCTCTATGTCCTCACATGCTTTAATGTCCTTGTAAAACATTCATTTGATATGTCCATAACTGCTTTTCATACCTGTTCTCAAAGGAGTCTTTCAAAGGTTTACAAGTTTGTCAGTGCTCACATAAAACGCATGAACTCGCTCAACTTTTGTTGATGTTTTCCAAACTTACATGTATTTCAGGTAACAGGTTGGATCTTGGACGTGGGTGTTGTTTCTAGAAGTAGATTTCAAGTTTAAATGTCATCCACTTTTGTTGGTTCATGACTTAGTCGAAGGTCGTGTTTTAAAACTTAAATAACCGGTGTTTGTAATACTTTAAAGATTATGAATGGATGAACATCGTTTTGATCCTTTAGTTGTTTATTATGATTGAACGCAATGATATTGAACCCGTCACACATCATACGCTTCCGCAAAAGTCAGGGTGTGACAGTTTGGTATCAGAGCTTCGAATGTAGTAAACTAGGATTCCTTCTCGAGTCTAGACTACAATCACTAGAACTCCCTCACGAAAACATTTTCACAAAAGGTTTTTCATTGCATTCACAAAAGCGCCAAGATCCATGAGTCAAACATTTTTCAGAGAAAAGACAAGACAAGGACATTGGTAGGGAGGAGAATACCCTAAATTAAAGTGCCAACTAAGGCATAGTCTACATGAGTTAGACTTGCCAAAGAAAAAATGACCCCCCCCCCCAAAAAAAGGACAAACGAGAGTTATATGTGATATGATGCATTTATTTTCCTGTTTATGCTAAGTAACATACTTGTTCATTGATATATACATACGAATAAGTGCACGGAATAATTACTGACGTGAATAAGATACCTTCGACTCCGAATCCTATTATTGTTCTTACTCGCACGATGAAGCTATCGGCCTCGCGTTCATTGCAAAGCTCATGGATGGGGTGATTACCAAACGAGATTCTGAGCTTGTTTCCGTAGGAGATGGCTGCTCTTCCCTTTCGATTATGAAGGTGCCTGAATGCGGTAGTAACGGCGAGATGGAGGAGGCAATCTTGGACAACACCCTTATCAGCCGGACGAGGTCCCTGTGGCTTTGGTGAAACCAGATTGACGACACACTAGACCAGACAAGGAAGATGAAGTACTCATCTTGAAGGTGCCCCTCCAACTACTAGGAATTCTCCTTATTCCTATTACGTTTAATCATAGTGCCTATTCGCGCGTAACGATAACGAATGTTAGTGCGTGGACCACCACAATGGTCCCTTCCGTATCAGAGGTATAAGGACAGTAGTGTCCCCTCCATGGTTGATCATCTGCTTGGACGAGGGAAAATTGGGGTAACTGTGCAAGATAATTTATTATTACGAGGGCCCACGTAATACCGACTTGTAGTGCATGGAAATCCTGGTGGACTCTGCGGGCCAGGCTAATGATCACCATCCCTCCAAAGATAATCTATAGGTGTTCACACCTTCATCTGGTAGAACAACACCTAGATCATTGCCTTAGCACTTTACAAAGTAGGAAACTTGTCATTGCCTACTTCGTGCCTGACACTTCTACCCGCGTATGAGTCGTTTGAGAACCTATATTTAAGCAAGTGAAGATGGATAACATTCGGAAAGGATTCAGTGACGTTACACTCACTATCACCCCTATATGTACAAACCCCACCCATTGGAAAGTATACCCGTCTTGTGAAGCTAAAGACCAAAGAAAACTAACGTAGAAGGAAAATCACTACTACTTTGGTGAAGTAACCTTGAGTTCATTTTGTTTCCCCATTACAAGCAATAAGTCGAGTTGCCAAGCCTATATGAAGGCTCAGTAATTGTTTCCTCCCTCATACATTGTTGATTATATATGCATGTGGCATTGGGTGATTACATGTTTGCTTATGGTGCTACGTACCACATAGACAATTATGGAATGTTGTCTAACCTACCTCATACCTTTTGACAGGAGAGAATGCCGCCCAGACGTGACACAGACACCAGTACGTTACCAAGGACAGAAGCCGAGCTTCAAGAACGCATCTCACAGGCAATTGCACGACATGAAGCCCTCCGCTTTGAACGCAGCGGTGGCACTTCCGGAAATAAGCCCCCAACTGGCTGCACTTATAAACAGTTTCTGGACTGCAAACCATTAAACTTTGACGGCACAGGAGGCGCCGTTGCATTTGTTCATTGGGCAGAAAAGACTGACTCCGTACTGAGAATGAGTAACTGTTCGCCCCAACAGAGTGTTACCTTTATCTCAGGGTTGTTTTTTGGATGGCGCACTCTCCTGGTGGAACCTTCAGGTTCAGACCCTTGGTGAAGAAGCTGCTTATGCACTGAGCTGGGACGAGCTCAAGGAAATGATGGAGAAGAAATACTGTTCTAGGGCCGAAATCCAGAAGCTTGAGGTGGAGTTCTGGAATTTGAAAATAGACGGGCCGAAGATCACTGAGTACGTCCAACGCTTTCATGACTTGTCTAGGGTCGTTCCGTACTTAGTCAAACCGGAATTCAAGAGGATCGAGCGATTCATTTATGGACTTGCACCGCAAATCATGAGCATGATTACTACCTCAAAGCCCCCAACCATCACAGAGGCTATCGATTTAAGTGTCACACTTACTGAAGAAGCTCTACGTACGGGAAAATTTTCGGAATCTGAGACAAACAAGAAAGAGACTCATGTGGAGTCATCAGGCAACAAGAAAAGGAAGTCTTCAAACCTAAAGATGGGCACCCAAGTAAGCTATGGAAGCTCTAAAGCAAAAAAAAGAAGGGAAGTGAACCCGTCCCATGGCAGGAAAGCTTATGGAGCCACTAATAAGGCCGGTGGTAAGGTATACTTGGGGAATAAGCCAAGATGCGCGGAATGCAATTTTTACCATGAAGGTCAATGTCTGAGGCCTAAGTGCGGAAAGTGTGGAAAATAAGGGCACAACAAGGATGCCTGTTGGGCGAAGGATCTAGACGAAAGAGATAATGGTAGAGTACCAGGTTGCTACAGATGTGGTGAAGAAGGGCACTTTAGGAAAGATTTCCCTAGGAAGAACCAAGCTAGGAAGGGTCTCTGCTATCGGAGCCCGTAAAGCACGCCAGGATCCAGATGCGGTTGCGGGTACGTTCCCTATTAACCAACCATATGCACCTATTTTTTATTAATACTGGCACCAACTTTAACCTTGTATGCTTAGAACTTAAGAAACTGCATGGCCTAGTTTCAAGTAGAATAGACATCCCGTATTCTTTAGAATTGGCATATAGAAGGTTAGTTTAAGCAGACGAGACGATTAAGGATTATATTTTGGGAACTCAGAAGACCGGAACCTTCTATTACCATTGACTTGAGAAGTCATGATATGGTAGTCAGCATGGATTGGATATCCAAGTATAGAGCTGAAGTCGTTCGTTATAAGGAAAATCAGTCGCATCCCTCTTGCGAATAATGAAACACTTATAGTACACAACCATCTTGCAATAGTTGCAAGAGTACTAGATCCCATAAGACCGTGGGTCTGCGACATCCCACATTGGTTATATAGACACAGAAGCACCTCCGAATAGACTACATAGCTTTCCCTACTCATGTTGCCGATAAGGAGACCAAGGAGCTGGAGCTAGAAGACAACCCCGTGGTGGAGGAATTTCCAGAAGCCTTTCCTGAAAACTTGCCAGGAATACCCCTCAACAACAAGAGGAGTTTAGGATAAACCTAGTGCAAGGAACGGCACCAGTGACAGATGACACCTTACCAACTAGCTTCGTCTGAGATACATGAGCCTCCGATGCAACTGCAAGAGCTGATAGACAAAGGAAATCTACCAGGCCAAACCTCTCACCATAAGAAGCCCCTGGTGATATTCCTTAGGAAGTAGGATGACAGTTCTTACATGCATGCACAGTCTAATCTGCGAGGGACTCAGAAGAATTAATGTAGAAAAAGTGCCACGCATAGGTTACGTGAAGATAGGTGACTAACCATTAAGAATCGGTACTCCTTACTGAGAATTGAAGGCTAGTAAACCAACTACAAGGCCCAGCCACTATTCTAAGATGGAAATAAGGACATGACACCCTTAGTTAAGGACACGAGGAGAAAGTCGACAGTTTCCATTTTGCATCAACCTTAGAGAATTGGATATCAAGGATCGGTATCCATTACTAAGGATTGATGACATGTTCAACCAATTGAAAGGTTCTAGTTACTACTGGAAGATTGACTTGAGGTCAGGATGTCCTCAACTGCAAATGCAGGAAGAAAATATCCCTAAAACGACCTTTAGGACTCGCTTCGAGCATTACGAGTTCCTTGTCATGCCGTTTGGCTTAACACATGCATCGACAGTATTCATGGACCTCATGAATCGAATGTGTAAGCCATACCTAGATAGATCACGATTGACTACATTCTTACATGCTCAACGGCCAAGGAAGGTCATGAGCAACATCTGCAATTTATCTTGGGACTCTTGGAGAAAGAACAGTCATATGCTAGAATGCAGAAGTGCGAACTTTGGATTCGCAAGGCAAGATTCTTAGGATACGTGGGAGATAAGAATGAGATTCATGTTGACCCTGCAATCAAGAATTAAGGAGTCCCACAAGATGCAACAAGGAAATTTTGGGGATTGTAGGCTGTATCAGACGACCCCTAGAGAACCTGTCAAGGACTGCTCAACCGCTAACAACCCTAACATAGTCGACACCTATCTTGACTTCACCTAACAACACCAATAGGGTTGCGGCTCTTGTGACGCTTCTCGACAAAGTCTCGATTGCGCGTTGATGCAACGAGACCACGTCATCGCATACGCGTCACATTGATTAAAGGAATCATGGGATGAGACCCTGAACTAGGTACAATAATTGCGCGCTGAAGTTTTGACACCAGTACTTGTATGGGAAAATGCTGCACGATCTTTACTGATCACTAGGGTTGCAGCACATCGTCGATCAAAAAGGACTTAAACATGAGATAAGGAGATAGAGTGGGCTACTAAATGAATGTGACTGTGAGATTGAGTATCCCCTGAACAAGGCAAGCATTGTAGCAGACGCCTTGAGCCGCAAGGAGCGCGCAAAGCCTCTAAGGCTACTGAATGAATGTGACTGTGAGATTGAGTATCCCCTGAACAAGGCTACTGAATGAATGTGACTGTGAGATTGAGTATCCCCTTGAACAAGGCAAGCATTGTAGCAGATGCTCAAACCAGAGAACTTTCAAGCTGGAGAATTATATGGAATGTAAGTGCAGTATTGCCTAAGGAAGACAGAACCATACACCTCCTGGAACGACTTTAGGTTCCGTTTCACGACAATTTTCAAACGTTTACTTTGGGGCAAGACTCATAGGTCCAGGTACTCGATCCATCCTAGATCCGGCAAGAGGTACCAAGACTTGAAGGATTAGTATGAGTGGCCCAAGATGGAAGCTGATATAGCTACTTATGTGCGTAAAAGTCTTACTTATGCCAAAGTTAAGACAGAATACCAGAAACCATCAGGGCTGTGGCAACGGCCTGAGGTCCTCATGTGGAAGAGGGAACGAATCTTAATGGATTTCATTACAAGCTACCAGGAACCCAAAGAGGTCACGATATGATTTGGGTGAGTATTGACCGACACACCAAGACTGCACACCTCCTACCAAACAGTGAGGAAGACAGCACAAGGGAATTAGCAGAGATTTAGCCTAGAAAGGTTGTGGCACGTCATGGAGTGCCTGATTCTATCATACCCGACCAAGATGGTTGTTCTGTGCCAAGGATATGGTAGACGTTTCAAAAGGTGTTTAGGTCACGAGTGGACCTTAGTACTACATTTCACCATCAGACGGACGGCCAGAGAAAACGAACGATGCAGACTCTATGGACATGTTACGTGCTTGTGTGATAAACTCTGATGAAAATATGGATTACTCACTTGCCCTTAGTGGAGTTTTCCTACAATAACATTTACCACAACCGTCGTTTAGGCCGCTTCATGTGAAGCTTTATAGGAACGTAAGTATCGGCCCCCCCTTCGTGATAGGCGGAGACCAGAGATAAACGATTTACTGGCCCCAAGTTGGTTCAGGAAAACTGTAGGCAAGATTTTTCAGATATGTGATCATATCAAGACAACACGTGATATACCGAGAGGCAACGCCGACGAGCGGCGGAAATCGTTGGAATTTGAGATAAGAGGTATGACTTTAATGAGAGTCATACCTTGGGAAGGCGTGGTATGATTTGGAAAGCGTGGGAGGTTAGACCCACGGTATATTAGACTTTTCGAGATCCTGGAAAGGATCGGAACCATTGCTTACAAGCTAAAACTTCCAGTAGCCATGATCATGACACGTTTCACGCGTCTAGTCTTTAGATGAGTTTGACTCAAGAAACAGTTGTCATTCCCGCAGACGAGATCCACATCAACGACAAACTCCAATTTCCAAAGAACCTGATGAGGTTACGGACTGGAAGGTCCACAAAACACGGAGAAGTCGTATTAAACTCGTCAAAGTCCGTTGGAATTCACGTTATGGCCCAGAGTTTACATGGGAACGTGAAGACCAAATCAAGTCTAAGTACCCACATTTATTTCACAACTCCCCTGCAACCGATAACATAGCTTGAATTTCGGGACGAAATTCTTTTAACTGGGGGAGAATGTGACAATTGGCATTTTTCATGTAATTTTCGTACGATGTGAACAATATTTTATATGTTATAGTTGTGTATTTTGAACATGTGATGTGAACAAAATCCATGGATCACGTTTGAAGAACTCACAAAATATTTCATGACGCATGATGACTATTTTTATTGATCACATCTCAAAACAGTTTAGACAATGCACTGAAACAACTAGTAGGGTTACCGGTTAGACTAGCTATGTCAGCACAGTTTTGGTACTCAGCTAAGCGACACATTTAGGACCTAGATTTGAGTCTAACACTAATATTATATTAAATCCTAAGTGAAAAAAAAAAAGAAAGATAAAAGACATGTATGAATCATATGAAAACCAGTGTAGTCAAAAGTTCTACCCTTTTTCTTTGTTTCCCTTCCAACGAAAAAAAAAAAGAGAGTAGGCAATGCTTATGTTGTCTAAATAATAAAATTGTATACATGAAAAGTTGCCTTCAACTTTGATCCCACACGTCACAACTGATTTTCACTAGTAAAATATAAAATTCACACATGTTTTATTAACATAAAAGTCAAAGATTATAAGGCTTTAAACTTTTCATGTTTCTCCATCCATTTTGCATCTTCCGAAGGAAGTGGAGAATAAGACATAATACATGACATTATAAAAAAAACCTCTAATATACTTACACCCCTAACCAATCACCATAAAATCTAACTAAATAATCTAACCATTACCCAAACCAAACCAAGACCCCCACTTTTTGATGTGAACGGCCAACATGGGGGCCCTACAAGCCCTCATGATGTCTAGTTATGTTGGATAATAGCTTAATGGGTATTAGATTTGTTTAGTGGGAGATGGTCATGCATGAAGATTATAAGGCACCTTATCTCACATCTAACCACTCTTATCACTCCATCTAAATTCAAACACAAACACACCTTCTCTGGCTCCCTACCTCACGGCCACAACTACTCCAAACCATCTCCATTTTGTGTTGATCTTACAAGCATTTCAAGAACATCCCAATGTGTATCAAGGCTAGTTAAGAAGGATTCAAGCTTTGGAAGTGCAAGGACCAACTTGAGGAGCTATTAACCACCACTCTTCTTTTTCATCTTTCAACTTGTTCATCCCTAGCCACTAGTGCTAGTTGTGAGTGTTCTCTAACCTTCCTTTTACATTTTGTTAGTAGTATATTAAAAATGTACAAGCAAACCATCAAAAACCTTCACTTTAAAAGAGATGAACACATGAACTACTAACAAAATCTAAAGAAAATAAATATTCTTGAAGTTGTTATGAAGTTGTTTAGTTGCTAGTTTGTGATGTTGATGAAATATATTAAATGTACACTTGCTAGAAAATATTTAAAGTCAAGGTCTAGCAAGTATACATAAGGATCTTACAAGATCCATGATGAACATGTTGATGAACTTGTTACACATGAAAAATGGACTTGTTAAAGTTGTTAAAATAATGTATTCATACTTATAAACTCATAGAAAAAGTGGATGAACGAAGTTGTGAAAAGTGATTTTCTACAAAGTTTGCAAATATTAAAAACAATACATGTTTTTTTTAAAGATAGATGAACATGTTAAATATAAATTTAAAATACTACAAGTTTTAATAAACTTTCGAGTTCATCAAAACATGACAAATGCATTTTATTGCATATGTTAGTATAGTAAAAATAATTGTGGATGATTTCGAAAAGAAAATGATATGCTTTGAAAGCATGGAAACCTCCATTTTTAAGGATAAACTATGGCAAATTTTTTGTAGAAATTAAACACGTAGAAAAATATTGTTAAAACAAGTGTTTATAAGTCAATTTTGAAGAATGGTTTTCATATAAAAGTTGCCATAATTTTTATTACAAAGATTACAAATATTGGAGGTTGGTTTTTGATAAACAAGAGTGACTAAGTAAATATTTAGGAAAGTATATATATTTAGATGTCACAATTTGAGTGATTACTTGTATATTATGTGTATTAGTGATATTATTTAAGAACATGAAATAATATAACTCATCATAATACCCAAAAATTTCAATCCAAAATATTACCAAAATTTCCAAGGAATAAACATACAAGTTCTACACAAAATATTGGTAAAACCAAACTAAGGAATATGACTTATAAAATATTCCGGAAAATTTATTCACAAGTATATTTTTGGAAAATAATATTTTGGACACCAAGGAAACGAAAATATGATTTTTACAATTACTACAAGGATATATCATATTTTGACAAGGGAAAAATATATTATTTTGGCAAGTATAAATGTATATTTTTCTTGAAATTTTTAGAAGATATATTATCTTGAAGGAAATATATTTTCTCAACAAACTTAAAATACAATGTTATTGGAATCAAAGATATATTTTCTCATATAAATATGAAATATATCATTTTTTTGGAGAAAAATGGATTTATATATATTTTACAAGTTAGACTTGAAAATATATTATTTTAGGAACTCATGAAAAAAAATACAAATATTTTTGCCAAAGAAAAATTATAATTAATTTTTCTAAATAATATTTGTTGCAATATGTATTTTGGAAATATATATTGGTGGACTCTTATTAAAGATAATATTCCGGAAAATTAATATGAAATTAAGTATAAGAATACTTAATGAATACAATAAAAATACATACTCTTACACGTATAAATACACACCGGAATACGACCCCAATACATGGCAAAAATATACAAGTATAAGAATGCAAATACAAATACACCCATCCTTGGGAAGGATTTACAAGCATGAATACTTGGGAAGTATCAAGTCAATATATATTGTTTTAACAATTATTCCAAAATTTGATAAATGTTATTTAAGTTAAAATATTTATTATTTTAACAAATAATTATATGACTTGGAATAATACCTAAGGCACAATAAAACGTAACTCAAAAACACTAACTAATACAAAGTCAGGGCACGACCCGCTCGCCTAATAGACAGTAGTACATTGTAGGTTGTCGTGCACACAAATAGCGGCTTGAGTTTCGTCGGACTGAAGAACGCAAAACCGTGAGTTCATGTCCCCCTTTTGTCTTAACTGTTTTTGGCTTTATAACTCTCGGGGGTGGAATACATGTTACGTATGGTATGAAATGAACTATTAAGTCAAGTGAGCATAAAAGTAACTTTTAAAATTTATAAAAGTAACTTTTAAAAAAGTTATCCAAAGTTGTTTTATAATTGTGCTGATAATCTGCCGATTATGTGTTAATTAAAATATAATACAAACAAACACCAAAAGTAGATATAATCAGCACATCTGATGTGCTGATAATGGAGAACGATTGAGGATGTTGTGCTAATGTCGTTTATATTGATAATTTAGAACGATTGAGGACGTTGTGCTGATAATGGAGAACGATTAAGGATGTTATGTTAATTATATAGTGTTGTGCTGATTATATTTTTTGTGGTGGTTCCTACATGTTGGTTCGATCATGGAGAGTTACTAGATCATGGATATGTTAAAAAATTCAAACTTTGATTTGAATTAAACTTGCATGGATTTAGGGATGTTTTAATAATTATTTTTAATTAGTTATAAATAAATATGGTGAAAAAGTCTAAATTACCCCTAAACTAATTTTTTACTGAGGGACACTTGTCAATTATGTGTTGGTTCTTGCGGTTCTTACAAACATAAGTGTTTTTATTTGATCCCATTCCTGGTGTAGATATAGAGAGAATTGAAAAGTAGTTAGGTATATAGGTTTTAGAGTAAACTTTCGTTTTGCTCCCTGTGGCTTGGCCGTTTTAACGGTTTTGCCCTAATCCTTTAAAAATAGTCATTTTACTTCTTGATCTATAAAGCTCATGTGTATTTCACTCCTCGCCCCTAAAGCTATCCAATTCAACTGTTAAATTCTGGTCACATGCCCCTCATTCTAGTCTTTTCCTATCCCATATATTTTTAACATCTTTTTATTTGTAAGAAAAATAAATATCTGTTTATTTCATAAGCGATGGTGGTGGATCTAACCAGAGAAACGTCTATTGAGAAAAATATGTCAGTTTTAGCCTACAAATTATAAGACGGTTAAACCACTTTTTATAATTTAAAAACCCATCTCTCAAGATTTGATGGATAGAATGTGAATGCTCTTACAAAGGGCTTTTTAGAGGATGGATGCCAAGAATGCTTTTTCATGCACCAGCAGCCGCCATATGTTGCTCAACATACGAAGCTGGGAAATCTTTTTTTCAAGAATTAAACAATGACAATGACAGAAGCTAGCATGATAACCAAATAATCGACATTTAATTTTTCTTATTGTTGTATTTGAGAAATACTACTGCTCACAATAGTAGAAAACAAACACAGATCAGATTGAGTTCTTCAAGTCTCAGATCCCACGTGTTTCCAACTGTCGTATATTTTGTAGGCTAAAACTGACAGATCTGAATAGAGGATTCAACTCCAATTTGTAAGCGATGGTGGTGGATCTGAACCAGAGCAAAGCGATGGTGGTGGATCTGAACTAGATCCGAACCAGCAGTGATGGTAGTTTAAGTTCCGGTGCCGACGAAGTTTGGTCTGGATCTCAGAAATGATGGAACACGACGAAACTAATGATGATTCCGGTGTTTTTTGGGGCTAGGGTGGTGTTCTTGGCGGCGGCACTTGCAAAAGAAGAGTTGGCGGTGGTGATGACTGCCAATAGGAAGGTGAATAGAGATGATTAGATAAAGTGGGTGAAACCCTATAAGCTGAATTTTCTTCTCGATATTTGCGAATAATTCACACCTTTCAAAAAAAAAAATACTTATCTTTTATTTTTATTTTTTATCAATAAAAAAGATGTTTAAAAATATCTGGTATGGGAAAAGACGAAAATGCCCCTCATGTGAGAGGCATGTGACCATGATTTAACAGTTGAATTGGATGGCGTTAAGGGCGGGGAGTGAAATAGAGATAAGCTTAATAGATCAAGGAGTAAAATGGCTATTTTTAAAGGATTGGGGCAAAACCGTTAAAACGACCAAACCACATGAAGCAAAACGGAAGTTTACTCTAGGTTTTATTTACATAAAATAAAATTAATAAAAAAAACAGTCACATGACTGTAGTTCACCATTCCCCCCACAAAGGCAACCCTCTCCACGTCGTGACTACACCCACGCCGCCTCGGTGGTGTGTCGTGCCCTCCTCGAGCCGTGGCCTTGCCATGTGACAAGGGTCAGGCTCGATAGCATATGGTCTAATAAAGAAAAGAAAGGGTAATCTTTTCATACATTTGGCAAACTATGATTGTTTTATAAACCTGAATTTTGACAAGTTGACAGATTAGACTACGGTACTAGATTCGGGAAAGGGAAAATGGCGAAAATAGCCTTTGACCAAACAAATTTTCAAAAATAGCCAACTGAAACGGCTCCAGGAGCAGTTACATGCCGTTGAAACGGCTTAACCAAATCCTTTCAAGTCCCACCAACCCCTGATTGCCACGTGTCTGACAAAACCTAAGCCGTTTCACACGCCGTCATTCGTTTGAAAGTTCTCAGCCGAGAACTTTCCACACAGCTTGTCTGTTGAGCCGGTAAATGGATGGCTTGTCCTCTGTAGCCGGTTGAAAGATCTCAGCTAAGAACTTTCCACACAGCCTAAGTCGTTTCATTTGGCTCAAACCGCAAGCTGTTTCAACATAAGTTAAGTCGTTTCCGTACAAGCTAAGCCGGTTCAACATAACTTGTATCGTTTCCGTACAAGCTAAGCCGGTTGAACATAACTTGTGTCGTTTCGTACCAAGCTAAGCCGTTTCAACATAACTTGAGCCTTTTCCATTGACTTCTAAGTCGTTACACTCAGGTTTAAGCCGTTTCAGGCCCGTTATTAATATATGTTAATATAAATACCCATCTACCCATGTGCTCCATGTAATCACGAAAATGTTATGCAAATTCAAGTATTTGTTCTTCATTGATATTTATATTTATCTCAAATATATTTTTCCGACAAAAAAATATCTGCACATACTCTTATTGTTACAAAATGACTTGTTCTTGAACTTTAAATTTCGATGTTCACGTTCTTTCTAGTCAGTTCAGATCAAAGAAAAATTGTTGTGTTTGTCAATATTTTTTTAATATCTGTTCTAGGATTGAAGTGTTCCTTCAGAATGTTACCTCTTATCTCTCATTGACAAAGAAGTAATTCTAAGTTTCAAGTTAAAGTTAATTTTGCCTTTGTTATGTTATAATATCTAAAATGGGATCCCATATCTATAGTTAATTTTATTTTTGTTATGTAACTACAGGTATCATCAAACGAGGCCATACGGGACGGGAGATGGAGAATATAAGGGTTCTATTTTGACAAAGATGTATATACAAATTATCCCTGTATAACTTACCACAGCACCTATCGCGACAAAAAACCACCTATCGCGACAAAAAACTATTTTGTCACAAATTATCCCTAAATAACTTACCACAGCACCTATCGCGACAAAAACCATTTCAAACCGACTATCGTCATCAGTCAAGATGTGAGTAATGGTTCCCGGATTTGCACGCTTCAGATTGTAACAGTAAATTGGTAGTTCCGCAAAGGAATCTCGGCTTCTTCCTTGTAGAAGCTCTAATGCATGGCTTTTTCCATGCCAAGCTTGAAGGTTAGTTATCTCAACCTAGAATCTTTGTTTAAAATCTTTGACTATCTCTTTGCAACGATAGATTCTACCGTTGTCTTTTAATGGTTCCTTTAAATAGTGACCCAAAACCTTTGAGTTTGCCTAACGAAGATATGGATATGTTAGCGTCTTCGAACAGGTGTGTTTATCGTTCATATGTTTAACACAAAAATAAACTACCACCAAGGACAATGTATGCCCTACATCGCCACTCACAACCATCACCCAGACATGACACTTCGTATCGTGTTTTAGACGATCTATCTACTTTAAAATCAAAATGTTCTAACAAACATTTTTCCCAACTCAAGCTTTATCTCTTCTTTGTTATTGAATATATGGCCTAGCTCAAACACAATTGATGAAGAACCTGATTGTATCTTACCTGGTGGGTTAGAGGGGATTGTTTTTTCAAAGACATTTTCAAAAACATCAGTATCTTCATTAACAGAAGTATTTAAATCAGGAACTTTGAAATGGTTTAAAGATGCAAAACTAGATGAACCAACACTAGACTCTTTAATAACGTATAATTTATATAATTCAAAAGGATTTTGCATCACCAAATTAAATAAAAATGTAAGATCACGATCATTAATTATATCGATCGGATCATTAAACGTAGACATCCGGTAGGACAACCGTGTAATGTTTGGAATATCACACATCTTAGAAACATAACTTAAAAAAGTGATGTATGAATGATTGGTTTCAATTTCTAAACCACTTCTACGTGCACCGGCATCAACAACCTACTCGATGTTCCCGTTAACAACCTGCCACTTCCTACCTATAACACAACAAACTTAACCCTTATATTTTAAATTAACTACCACAAAACATGATTTTACTGATTGTGACAAACAAACTTTTAAATTTAGATTTGATCACTTTGCACTATGAGGTAATTCAAAGAAATATTTAAAACATGACCAACAAAAATAGATCACTCTGAAACAGCTTAAAAGTGTACGGAAACGTCTCATAAATGTACGGAGACGGCTTAGAATTATTTTGAAACGGCTTAGGCTTAGTTTTGTATGGAAACGACTTAAAAATTTAGTGAAACGGCTCAACTTCTGTGGAACCGGCTTGACCATTCAAGCCAGCTTGAGACGCTAAACGGCTTGAGCCGTGTGGAAAGTACTCGGCTGAGAACTTTCAACCGGCTTTCCATCCACTGTACCGGCTCAAGGGACAAGCCAATTGAAACGGCTCAGCTGAGAACTTTCAATATGAATGACGGCGCATGAAACGACTCTGAGCCGTTTCATGAGTTGTCGGACACGTGGCATGTATGGATTGGTGGGTCGTTAAGCCGTTTCAGCGGCATGTAACAGCTCCTGGAGCCGTTTCAGTTGGCTATTTTTGAAAAAATCTTTGGTCAAAGGCTATTTTCGCTATTTTGAAATGATTCAATAATTGAAAAATGAAATTATTTAGACTAGAGGGTATGGTGAGGTCCATCCCCATGAGGATGAGCCGCCACGTAGGCGCCACATCACCGACTCATGGGGGATGGCCTCCTTCACTTTTGAGGGGGGTGGAGGATGGGGCTACCCCACCTAAATATTTTATAATTTTCTAAGTTTTTTTATTAACTTAATAAAAACTTTATAAAAATTAAAAAAAACAACATAAATAAATTCATTTCATAACATAAAAAAATTACATTTCCTAAAAATAAAAAAAACCTACGACGTCCATTTTTTCTTCACCTCTTCCTTCATCCTCCGATACACCTCTCGTTCATCCTCCGGAACCGAGTCGAGATCCAACCTCATTATCCTAAAATCCTCCGCTCGAGCATAGTCGGCCGACACGTTTTTCTTTTGACTATATTTTTCGGCCGCAAAGTCTTTAACGAACGGAATTCGGAAATCAACTCGTCCATTTTCGAAGACGCCTTCCCGCCACCTCCACCCGAGCCGCCCCCTCCACTCAAGCCGGCCCCTTTGCGCTTTCCGACCGCCTCTTTTTTTGCTTTGTCCCTTCCGTCGGGACGTTCGATCTCGTGAGCGGGCACCACATCCTCGTCATATTCCGGTTCGTCGTTTATGTCGATTTGACAACGAGCGGTGGAGCCTCCCGTGTGACAACCCTCACCAAACCAGGTATCCGTACAAATTAATTAATATTTAATTACTACTTAATTATGTGCTTGCTTACAACTGTGATTAAACTGCTTACTGATTTCTGATACATACATACTCATGTATCACATTTTATAGTGTCACTCTATTATTTTTACACAAACATCAGTGACAACCTTGATGCACAAAAAGCACAGTGAGCACACTATACGGATAAACCAGTAAACATGCTGACATAGCCAGCATCAGACAGTTACTGTCTCTGAGGCCATTATGAGCCAGGAATAGTTTACTACACTAGTAGTGAGTGTAGGGAGGTGAGGATTGTAGAACTGCGTCACTAGGTGATTGTTATAGTGACCGGATGTGCCTAAAACGTACTTTAAGTACAAAATTCTGCACTTTAAATAAAAATTCAGCATTTAAATTAATTAGTAAAGTGCAAAAACATGAGAAAAATATTACTAGACACTTTCCAAAGTGTCGGGAATTCATTGTGTCACTAAAAAAAAAAATATTAACGACACTTTAAAAGTTTATTTAGCACTGTAACGGATTAATATCCAACCGAACGACCAGACTTTACCCGGAACCTAAAAATATTGACATTGACACTGTTTTTCTTTTTCTGAGCCAGTTAGGGTCCCCGAGTACCCTAACACCCGTTATAAATTATAACACACATATAACTAAATTAAACTTCTAACTTCCTTAACTAGATACTAATCATCTAGTTCAAAACCAACCCAAATACCCCCCTTACGACCGAATTCGGTTCCCCAAGGGAGACACCATCCACAATTTTGATTATTTTAATAAGCCCATGTTCCATATCTAGATGACACTTTATTGGTTGGACAAAAGCATAATATGGTCTATAAGGATCACCAAGAGATCAAGAGTTATCATCCACTTCACCACACAAAATTTTCCCATCTCTCCCTCCTCTTAACACTCTCGGCCGAACCCCCCTAAGAACACCTCACCATTTTCCATTTTGATCAAGGCATTTTATTAACATACAAAGGTGAAGGATCACGTATAAGGAGGCTCGGTGCTTACGGATTGCCAAGGACCTCACCACAACGCTATTAACCACCCGTTTTTCGTCTAGTTTCTTCCCTAGCCTCGAGCTAGTAATAAGTGACTCTAAACACCCTATTGTTCATATCTAAAGTGGCTAATAAGAAATTTGTCGGATAAAAATCATGAACACTAGAGATCAAAACTAAAAGTCTACTAAAAATGATGAACATGTTGGTTAAAGAATGAATATTAGTGTAAAACTCTTGAAACTTGTTTTGTTATAATTCTTGTATGTTGTTTGATGCTAGTAGTAGTTCGGATCGTCATCTAACCCGGCTAAGTCATGTTCATGGAACATGAACTAGTGTATGTTTAAGTGTGAAAATGATTAGATGACGAACACTACTACTTATTAACATGAACTTGTGTAAAAAGAGTTTTTCTTATAAAATAGAGTCCAAAACTAGTAGATCTAAAGATCTACAAGTGGTATTTTCGAAGAACCAACTGTAAGACGAAACCATGTTTTAAAACCGGATCTTTCCTAAACTAAAGGTGTTTTTCTGAACAAACAAGTGTGTAGACACTTGTGTGACGAAAGGTTTTAACAAAGAATTATTTTTGCAATTTTGACTAGAAGTTGTAAAAATGTATTTTCTTTAAAAATAATATTTTCAAGAAACCGATTTTATTTATAAGAATAAAAAGATCTAGTGAAGATAATGGAAGGTTACTACCTACTTTTACACAAACTGCAAGTTCATGTGTTTGCGGTCTATGTATACTGTTGACTAGTTGATGTTGAAATATTGTTTGTTGATGTTGAGAAATTTGTTGATTTGGTTTTGAAAAGAAAATGATACGCTTGTAAGCGTGGCCACCTCCAGTTACAGAGGAAACTCTGGCGAAATTTTTCCAGAAATATAACACTTGGAAATATTTTTACAACAAGTGTTATGAGTATATTTTTTTAACTTATTTTTCCAAACAAAGTTCGCCATGATTTTTATTACAAAATTTCCAAGAGTCGGAGGTGGGACTTTCATAAATAAAACTTGTTAAATATATATTTAGAATATATATTTTTCATAGTAACACTTGTGTAGTTTTTATGATTATTTTGTGAACTACATAAATATTATTTTTAGAGTAAAAATAATATTACTGGAACACACTGAATATTCACGGCTCCAAAATAATGCGAACACCTTCACAATAAATATTTAAGTTACACCGGTATTATTTATTACCACCCGAACCTTACAACGTAACTTACGTATTTTCATAAAATACTCATAAGTGTGTATTTTGACAAGGATATTATTTTGGAAAATTATATGGAATAAAATATAATATTTTTGGGAAAAATATTTATATTTTGGAAGTAAAGTATTTTGGACTGTAGGATCGAATTCGGACCTAAACGAGTCACGTAGAAGAGGTTATCTCAGTTTGAACGGCGGAAACAGACAAACCGAGTACAATTCAGCGAGAATTCACTTTAATATGTTGATTCTATTAATCTGAATGACGTTTACAAACAAATCAACACTTCGGTAGCACTTCGTGGCTAACCGGAAGAACACACCTCGAACTCTCTATCCTCTATCTGTGATTTCGCTTTTATGACATATATATAGGTAACATGATTCCGCTTATATGTCCATGACAAAAGAGCGAAATCACTTCTTGACATATAAGCGAAATCACCATTTGACTAAAAAGCGAAATCACATGTTTTGACAAATGGACGAAATCACAACTTGACATATGAACGAAATCTCATTTTGACATTCTAAACTTTTGTCTTTTGTGAAGATGATGTCATGGATGATGTCACTTTGATGATGTCATCATGACATCATGCTTGAACAACTTCGCAACGAACCCGAGACTCGACATAAGACGAAGACAACAGATGAATGCACCAACATGGACAAATGAAATAAAATATATTACATTAAGTGAGACTTAATAATATATTTCGAAGTTATACGAACGCACATGTATTAAAACCCCCATCCTTGGGAAGGAATATATTTACAAAATAATTACGAAGAGTAATTACGAAATAGTTGCCTAACTATTTCCCAAAGACATTTAACCTTAAGCTAAGGCACGGCCGTCCGTCTAATAGAAATTAGTACGTGTAGGTCGTCAGGCAGCAGGTCATTTTGGGATTACTATTTCGAGACGCACTTCTGTGAGTTCATGTCCCCCTTTTCTCTTAACTGTATTCAGTTTTTTTTATACTTCGGGGGTGAAATACATGTTACAATTATTAAGGACATTTTTATACACGGTATGGTTAGCTTAAGGATGGTTAACACGTATAGATCATGTGAGTGGGTAGGTGGAAGTAAAGGCCATTAATCCTCGTTGTAGGACCGAGGGACATTAGTGATAGATCTATTTGGGTGTAGCGAGCCCCACTCCTGAGTCCGCAGGGTGGACCAGGTGGTGACTAAGTGCCCGACGCACAAATCCGCTAGGGTTGAGTCTTCCTGCATCACTTCACACATATCATTGGCTTTGCAACCCAATGGTGATCTCTTTTTCCTTATTGCTACATACCAGGGACATTTTTACATCGGGACGTACTTAAACATTTTTACATTGGGACGTACTTAAACATTTTTACATCGGGACGTACTTAAACATTTTTACATCGGGACGTACTTAAACATTTTTACATCGGGACATACTTAAACATTTTACATTGGGACGTACTTTAAAGGTTTTACATACTCACTTTCACATGAACTCGCTCAACAACTTTTTGTTGATTTTTCCAACTTACATGTATTTCAGGGAACTAAGGATCTGGCACGGTATGCTACGTTTTCACGCTGCGTTAGAGTTATGGGATCATCCAAGTTTAGGGGTTGTGGTTTTTACCTGGACGAGTCACAGTTCTTAAACTACATCTATTTTAAGTTTGTGGTCATGTCTTCCGAACAATGTTTTTATGTTATTAGGTTGTAATTTCCGTTGCTTATGTCAACGCCTTAAGACAATGTTGTGGTATTTTACCTTTCAAACTTAAATCAATGGATGATCTGCATGGTTTTATTTTCATATAGCTTTGTTGTGATTAAGCTATGGTATTAAGAAGTGTTACACCCTTGTTTATACTACTAGATTTAATAACGTAATACCTTGCATTTCATGCCAAAATTTGAAATTTACAAAAACTTATAATACTTGAAAATATTATCTAGACACAACATTCATATATTGATCCTACGAAACCATATTCAAAACAGAAACTACAATTCTTTACATAGTTTTAAAACAAAAGATCAAGTGCGGAAGCGTTGAATTATGTGTGTTCGGTTCGACTTGATAGCTTGATCATCATCCTACTACTTGATATACCTGAAAACTGAAATGTTTATCATGAAACATTAATAATGGAGTTCTTAGAAGTATTACATAACCGAAACTACATTCGATGAATTGAAAAAAAAAAAAAATTCAGAACATTTTTGACTCTACCGTAACTTACGGTATTACCGTAAGTTACGGTGAGGTCTTTTGATTCCTGGCCACCGTAAATCAGGAGATAAGCACCGTAAATCATCCATCTCTACCGTAAGTTACGGTACTACCGTAACTTACGGTGGTACCTGGAAAAATCTGTTTTGTTTGATTTGTTTACTATTCTCAAACCCAAATTTCGGATTTCGTTTTTCTAGCACACCGATTATTAAATCTTCATTTTTCTAATATGTTATATAATAATCAACATCAACCATCAATCTATCCTGTTTCCGGAGCATTAATCATGCCCTTTCTTGATTGTTCGACCCGTTTGGATGCCAAGATTTAGACATCAAACAAGGTATTTAAAAATCCAATTCCTATCACTTGTTTTGACCCGTTTTACTTGTTTAAGACGCAAAGTCACTTCCGTGACGTATGGATCTATCTTGTTTACTATGTTTTCAAGACTACAACATTAAAACTAACAAATAATTTTTTAGTATAACGAAACGATAATTTCGTACCTCTAGAGCACGCCTTTCCCCCGTGAATTTCCTCCGGCTTGTCCGCTTGATGATCCGGACTCTTTGCCTAGAAAGTTCAGTTTTACAACTTGTTTAGAACTCTTTTCATGACCATAATCACATCATTATGAGTCATGACTAAATATGCGTTTTCCTCCTATTCTAACATTTAAATCCTCAGTTAGGCATTCCAACGAACACCTAACGAGTCAGATTTTTCTACAATCATTACTAAGTTCATGACTTGAAATTTAATATCTAATTTCACTTTAATTAAGAAATTTGTACACATTTGAACATTCAAATTACTGAATTTCCTCATACCATTCAGCTTTTCACTAGATTAGAATTTCATAATCCTAGTTCTTGTCTAGTCTTTACAATATCATAAATCACCTACAATGGTGATTGTAATTTCTTCAAGTAACATGCAATGATTTTCACAAATAATCATCTAGGGTTTAATCCTAAACAACATATTACTTCAAGATTCATTCATGCATGACATATCTAGGTTCAATTTCAGTTATTCACCATTAACCTAGAATTTATGGTGAATCAAAATATCAAAATTATACATACCTCTTGATCCTTACTACGAGGGGATTACTAATTTATATTCAAGACATGATTTAGGGCAGATTTGAAGCTTCAATTTGGAGATTTGCTATGAAACAAAGGTTTGAAGAAAACCCTGTGTCGCCCCCTGCCCTTTGTTCGACCAGACACCAGATTTTGGGGTATTTGGTTTTGTTTTGGTTATTATTAGTAACCTAAGTTTCAGTTTTGACAAGTTTAAACCCTCAACTTTGATTTATCCTTAAGTTTGAGTGTTTTAACCCTATCATGGGTTATTTCAAGGCTTGTAATTAACTAAGTTAGAATTCCTAGTTGATTGACTCTTGTTTATTTTTACTTTTAAATTTTAATATAAAGATTTATATTTTCGGGGTGTTACAAGTTCACCCCCCATAAAAAGGGTTTCGTCCCCGAAACCGAATTACGTACCAAATAAAGTAGGGTGAAGACGTCGCATCTCTTCTTCGGACTCCCACGTAGTGTCCGAACCTTTCCTATGCTCCCATTTGACTTTAACTTGGTCAATTTGTTTATTTCGTAAATGTTTGACCTTTCGATCTAAAATCTCCACCGGTCTCACCGCATAATTTAGACTATTATCCACTTCGATATCATCGTAATGGATATAGGTCGTTTCGTCTGCTAGGCATTTTCTTAATTGTGATACATGGAACGTGTTATGAATTCCACTTAACTCCTCAGGTAATTCAAGACGATAAGCTACCTTGCCAACTCTCCCGATAATTTTAAACGGCCCAATAAACCTTGGGCTTAGCTTCCCCCTTTTTCTGAATCTAATAACGCCCTTCCATGGGGAAACTTTTAGCATGACCACGTCACCAACTTGAAATTCGATTGGTCTTTTCCTTTTATCAGCATACGCCTTTTGCCTATCTTGAGCCGCTTTCAAATGTGCCCGAACTATATCGATCTTTTCATTAGTGGCTCGTACTATATCTTGGTGGGCGAGTTCACGTGGTCCCACTTCACCCCAACATACCGGGGTTCGACACTTCCTACCGTAAAGCATTTCGTATGGTGCCATCTTAATACTAGATTGGTAACTGTTGTTATACGAAAACTCGACTAACGGTAGGTGAACATCCCAACTGCCTCCAAAGTCGATTATACACGCCCGTAGCATGTCCCCCAATGTTTGTATCGTTCTTTCACTTTGTCCATCCGTTTGAGGATGGTACGCAGTGCTAATGAACAATTTGGTTCCCATTTGCTCTTGGAAATCTCGCCAAAAATTCGAAGTAAACCGGGTATCCCTATCAGACACGATGGACACCGGCACCCCATGACGTGCTATGATTTCATTGGTATACACTTCTGATATCTTTTCTGACGTATAAGTCTCACGAATCGGAATGAAATGAGCACTTTTCGTCAATCTATCCACCACTACCCATATGGCATCAAAACCACGATTCGTTTTTGGCAACTTGGTTAACAGATCCATTGTAATATGTTCCCATTTCCAAACCGGAATTTCTAATGGTTGGAGTTTGCCGTATGGTTTCTGGTGCTCCGCCTTGACTTGTAAACATGTCAAACATTTTTCCACATACTTCGCCACGTCCCTTTTTATTCCGGGCCACCAATAATTTTGTTTCAAATCATTGTACATCTTGGTTGCACCCGGATGAATCGAATAACGGGATTTATGAGCTTCATTAAGTAGAAGCGCCTTTACTCCACAAGTATGTGGGACCCATATCCTTCCGGATCGAGTCTTCAACCCGTGATTCCCATCCGACAAATCTTTCAATTGGCCGATTATTCTTTCTTTCTTCCAATTCTCTTCTTTTACTGCTTCTAACTGCGCCTCTCGAATACGTTCAAGTATACCCGAGGTCACCACAAGTTGTATCGACCTCACTCGTATTGGGACATAGTCCGCTTTTCTGCTTAGAGCGTCCGCTACTACATTTGCCTTCCCGGGGTGATAATGTATCTCACAATCGTAGTCTTTCACCGTTTCCATCCATCGCCTTTGTCGCATATTTAACTCCTTCTGATCAAAGAAGTATTTCAAGCTCTTGTGGTCGGTGAATATGGTGCACTTTACCCCATACAAGTAATGCCTCCATATCTTTAATGCAAATACCACCGCTGCCAACTCGAGATCGTGCGTGGGATATTTCTTCTCGTGTATCTTCAATTGTCTCGAGGCATAGGCTATTACCTTGCCCCGTTGCATCAACACGCAACCGAGCCCCGATAATGAAGCATCCGAATAAACCACCATGTCTTCGACTCCGTCCGGCAATGTCAGTACCGGAGCTTGAGTTAGCTTTTCTTTTAGCGTTTGAAACGCTTTTTCTTGATCGATTCCCCAAATAAACTTTGCTTTCTTTTGGGTTAGCTTTGTTAGCGGCGACGCAATCTTGGAGAAATCTTGAATGAATCTCCTATAGTACCCTGCAAGCCCCAAAAAGCTTCTAATTTCTGAAGGGTTCTTCGGGGGATTCCATTTTGACACAGCCTCTATCTTTGACGGATCCACCAATACTCCGTCGGCATTTATGACATGGCCTAAAAATTGAACCTCTCATAACCAAAAGGCACATTTAGAGAATTTTGCATATAACTTCTCTCGCCTAAGTGTCTCTAACACTTCTTGTAAGTGGTGTGCGTGTTCAGCTTCACTTCTCGAGTACACCAAGATATCATCGATAAACACGATGACCGACTTATCCAACATTGGCTTGCAAACCCGGTTCATGAGGTCCATGAAAGCCGCGGGTGCGTTTGTTAGCCCAAATGACATCACGAGGAATTCGTAATGTCCATATCTCGTGCGGAAAGCCGTCTTCGGCACATCTTCTTCTTTGACCTTTAGTTGGTGATACCCCGATCTAAGGTCAATTTTGGAAAACCAGTTCGCACCTTGTAGTTGGTCGAATAAATCATCTATCCTCGGGAGCGGGTATCGGTTCTTTACCGTGAGTTTGTTTAACTCCCGGTAATCAATACACATGCGTATGCTCCCGTCTTTCTTTCTCACGAACAATACCGGTGCGCCCCAAGGAGACACACTCGGCCTTATGAATCCCTTGTCAAGTAGGTCTTGGATTTGGGACATCAACTCTTGTAATTCCGACGGTGCAAGTCGGTACGGGGCTTTTGCTACGGGTTTCGCGCCCGGAATCAATTCGATCCCGAACTCTACTTCCCGTTCAGGCGGTATCCCCGGTAAAATCTTCCGAAAAAACATCTTCATAATCTCGTACTACCGGTACATCTCCAATCTTTCGTGATTCTTTCTCGGGCTCATTAGCGTATATCATAAATGCCTTGCATCCTCGCTTCATTAGCTTGTGAGCTTTAAACATTGAGCATACTATGGGGTTGCCTCCTTTTTCGCCATAAATGGTGACGTGTTTCCCGCTCGGAGATGTTAATTTTATCTCTTTACGGAAACACACGACCTTTGCATGGTGTCGAGATAGCCAATCCATCCCAACGACTACTTGAAATTCTCCCATCGACACCGGGATTAGATTTATCAAATATTCTTCATTGTCGATGCTCAGTTTACAATTTTCACATACATCACAAACAATAAAGCTCTTGTTATTACCTATCTCTACTTCTAAGGGCACAGGTAATTTTGTTAGAACAAATGAAGGATGTCGAATAAATCCATACGAAACAAAGGATTTATTCGCACCCGTATCAAATAACACGTGTGCAGGAATTGAATTTACAGCAAATATACCTGAGACCACGTCAGGTTCAACCTTTGCTTCTGCGGCGGTTAATTGAAAAGATCTTGCCTTTGCTTTCGGGGCTTCACCTTTCGATTCTTGCCCATCCTTCTTTCCAACCAGTTCCGGGAATTCCGACTTCTTGTGACCCGTTCGATAACAGTTGTAACAAACCGTCACTTTCTCCGGGCATGATATAGCCATATGTCCCGTCTTCTTGCATATGGGACAAGGCTTATCCTTGTAACGACATTCGCCTTTATGACCTTTCCCGCAGATTCTACAACTTGGCGACCCGCCTTTCGTATCAGATTTCTTTGCGCTTTCGTTTGTTCGTGCCTTTTTAGTAGGGCTTGGATTCACATCTTGTGCCCTTCGTTCACCCCGTTCTATGCTCTTCTTCAGTTCGATCTCCCTTTCCCGAGCAGCATTGACAATCTCGGTAAGGGTCTCGTATTTTGAAGGGGTTATGAACTCTCTATACTCCGCGCTTAGCATGTTATGGTAGTAATAGACCTTTTGTTCTTCATTTGTCACCAAATCATCACAGAACTTTATCTTGTCCATAAACATCCCCGTGATCTTGTCTATGGATTCACCCTTGTGTCTGAGTTGCATGAACTCTTCCTTGATTCTATTTATGACCGATTTGGGACTATGGTGTTTAAGAAACGGCGTCTTAAACTCCTCCCATGTCATGGCCTTAGCCGCTTCACTTCCAATCTCCTTTTTTTTGTTATCCCACCAGTCCTTCGCTTGACCTCTTAATTGACCCGTACCATAAGCTACGTAGTCATTTTCATCACAATGAGTTCTCTCGAATACTCCTTCAATATCACTTAGCCATCGTTGGCACACAATTGGATCAACCTCCCCATTATATATTGGTGGTTTACAGGCCATGAATTCCTTGTATGAACAAGGCTTTCGTCCACCATGCTTTTCCTTTGCTGAATTGGAATCATCTTCCAATTTCTTGATTCTTTCTTCTACTATTGATAAAACTGTGTTTTGAATTTTATCAATAAAGCCCGACAAGCTGTTTTCGATCACCTTTCCAACCTCTTCGGCAATCATTTCCTTCATTTGCTCGGTGACTCTTGGCACCGCATTATCATTACCTCCATCAGCCATCTCTATTTCTGAAATGTTTACATAGTTTGTTAAACATTCCATTTATAACACATGCTTTACTTGTTTTGATTTAATCAAGTTCATAACTTGATTTAATCATTCTTGTTTCAATTCAATCAAGTTCGTAACTTGATTTAACCATTCTTGTTTCATTTCAATCAAGTTCGTAACTTGATTTAACCATTCTTGTTTCATTTCAATCAAGTTCGTAACTTAATTTAATCATTCTTGTTTCATGCATTTCTTGTTTTTGAGTGAGCTTACACACTCTTTTCATTTTCATGCATATTTGTTCATTTCTCGTTCTCTACATAGTACATAATTTATTAACAAAATAAGTTAGTTCTTACCGGACGATCGATCAAGCTTGAACCGAACACTTACTGACAACCTTGAGCTCTGATTACCAACTTGTTACACCCTTGTTTATACTACTAGATTTAATAACGTAATACCTTGCATTTCATGCCAAAATTTGAAATTTACAAAAACTTATAATACTTGAAAATATTATCTAGACACAACATTCATATATTGATCCTACGAAACCATATTCAAAACAAAAACTACAATTGTTTACATAGTTTTAAAACAAAAGATCAAGTGCGGAAGCGTTGAATTATGTGTGTTCGGTTCGACTTGATAGCTTGATCATCATCCTACTACTTGATATACCTGAAAACTGAAATGTTTATCATGAAACATTAATAATGGAGTTCTTAGAAGTATTACATAACCGAAACTACATTCGATGAATTGAAAAATAAAAAAAAAATTTCAGAACATTTTTGACTCTACCGTAACTTACGGTATTACCGTAAGTTACGGTGAGGTCTTTTGATTCCTGGCCACCGTAAATCAGGAGATAAGCACCGTAAATCATCCATCTCTACCGTAAGTTACGGTACTACCGTAACTTACGGTGGTACCTGGAAAAATCTGTTTTGTTTGATTTGTTTACTATTCTCAAACCCAAATTTCGGATTTCGTTTTTCTAGCACACCGATTATTAAATCTTCATTTTTCTAATATGTTATATAATAATCAACATCAACCATCAATCTATCCTGTTTCCGGAGCATTAATCATGCCCTTTCTTGATTGTTCGACCCGTTTGGATGCCAAGATTTAGACATCAAACAAGGTATTTAAAAATCCAATTCCTATCACTTGTTTTGACCCGTTTTACTTGTTTAAGACGCAAAGTCACTTCCGTGACGTATGGATCTATCTTGTTTACTATGTTTTCAAGAATACAACATTAAAACTAACAAATATTTTTTTAGTATAACGAAACGATAATTTCGTACCTCTAGAGCACGCCTTTCCCCCGTGAATTTCCTCCGGCTTGTCCGCTTGATGATCCGGACTCTTTGCCTAGAAAGTTCAGTTTTACAACTTGTTTAGAACTCTTTTCATGACCATAATCACATCATTATGAGTCATGACTAAATCTGCGTTTTCCTCCTATTCTAACATTTAAATCCTCAGTTAGGCATTCCAACGAACACCTAACGAGTCAGATTTTTCTACAATCATTACTAAGTTCATGACTTGAAATTTAATATCTAATTTCACTTTAATTAAGAAATTTGTACACATTTGAACATTCAAATTACTGAATTTCCTCATACCATTCAGCTTTTCACTAGATTAGAATTTCATAATCCTAGTTCTTGTCTAGTCTTTACAATATCATAAATCACCTACAATGGTGATTGTAATTTCTTCAAGTAACATGCAATGATTTTCACAAATAATCATCTAGGGTTTAATCCTAAACAACATATTACTTCAAGATTCATTCATGCATGACATATCTAGGTTCAATTTCAGTTATTCACCATTAACCTAGAATTTATGGTGAATCAAAATATCAAAATTATACATACCTCTTGATCCTTACTACGAGGGGATTACTAATTTATATTCAAGACTTGATTTAGGGCAGATTTGAAGCTTCAATTTGGAGATTTGCTATGAAACAAAGGTTTGAAGAAAACCCTGTGTCGCCCCCCTGCCCTTTGTTCGACCAGACACCAGATTTTGGGGTGTTTGGTTTTGTTTTGGTTACTATTAGTAACCTAAGTTTCAGTTTTGACAAGTTTAAACCCTCAACTTTGATTTATCCTTAAGTTTGAGTGTTTTAACCCTATCATGGGTTATTTCAAGGCTTGTAATTAACTAAGTTAGAATTCCTAGTTGATTGACTCTTGTTTATTTTTACTTTTAAATTTTAATATAAAGATTTATATTTTCGGGGTGTTACAAGAAGTCACACCAAATAAACCCACGCTTCTGCAAAAGCCAGGGTGTGACAGCTTGGTATCAGAGCTTTGATCATAGCGAACTAGGATTCCTTCTCGAGTCTAGACAATGATCACTAAGGCTCTCACGAAAACATTTTTACACTACATACACTACGTCCAGATCCAGAGTGCAAAATATTTTTAAAAGTTATGGCTCAGTCTGAGAGGCTGAGGTAGAAGTCTAGTGGGACTAGGAGGCTCAGTCTGAGAGGCTGAGGGAGTAGTCTAGTGAGACTAGGAGATTCAGTCTGAGAGGCTGGGAGGCTAGTGGGACTAGGAGAACTATTTGATTGCTTATTGTTGATTAACGTGCTATATGATTGATTATTTGTGCATATGTGTGTTTGTATTACAGACGACATGGCTTCCTCTTCAGGCACCGGATAGTCGGACGCCACGAACCCCATGCCTATAGTATCAGACGACATGGTGTCATCAGAGCGTGAGGTGTACACG
The DNA here is from genome assembly GCA_030545235.1 of Helianthus tuberosus. NCBI lineage: Eukaryota > Viridiplantae > Streptophyta > Magnoliopsida > Asterales > Asteraceae > Helianthus > Helianthus tuberosus. The sequence goes on from CM060423.1 coordinate 64,122,445, forward strand.
TCAGACACCACCAGCACGGATGAGGACGATTTTCAGCCATTCGCGCTGCCCGATGTCGTTGCTGAGCCCGCTGATGGCCCTATCGCTGGGGATTTGCCGCTTGCGGTGATCCGTGCTCCTATACCTCTTGCAGCTTATCCTGTTATCGACATGCCCCTTGACGTAGTCGTTGACGACGACGTCGACTTGTTTGACGAGGATCCACTAGAGGACGACTTTGAGGGCGAGGCCCACATAGCTGTTGGCGATCCCTTACTTCTCGCGGATGCTCCTGCAGAGGAGGCACCTACCCATTCACCTGTCCCAGACTCTTTCGAGTCTGTGGCATCTGCACCATCACACGCGAAGGGAGCGCAGCACTATTCGCATGATACAGACCCTGATAGAGCATCGTCCGCTGCACCTGCCCCTAGTTTTGCTATCGATCATGACATTGATGATGATTCAGACCCCGTTTTCCCACCTGGTTTTGATCCAGACTAGGGGATTGAGTTTATCCACCTAGATCAGCCCATGGAAGACCCTGTTGACCCTGTTGATCCCATGTTCGTTGATCCCGCTGATTTCGAGATGGAGTTTGATGATCTGGAGCCTGCTGTGGCCCTTGAGCCGGCTGATGCTCCTGTCCTCGCATTAGAGCATGACCTTGATCATGCCGATGCACCAGTTATTGCTCCTTTGATTGACGATGTACCTGTCGATGATCATCCTGATATGGCTCCACAGTTGGTGGATGGTCATGTTGCTATTGATGCTCATATTGATGCTCCTCATGTTGCTGATATACCCGCAGATCCTGTTGTTGCCCCTCTTCCTGACCTAGTGCCTGTAGAGCCTGATCATGCACCCTTTGCGACCCATGTTGACCCTCGATATGCGCACACCCGAAATGGGTGGATAGACGATGATGATGACTACCCGCCTTTTGTGGTACCTGTTACACCTGCTTCAGCACCCGCTTCAATTCCTGTTGGTACACCCTTGTTTCCTGCACACGTCACTGATGCGCATCGCGCAGACCTACCTATCACATTTCTCCAGGACATACCTCCACCACGTCCTGGAGAGGGGCCATCTCGTCAGCCTTTTGTCCATGCATCTCTCATGACGGGAGGAGATCAGTTTGTACCACAGATCTCTCCTCATACTGCTGTTCCCCCTGTTGCACCGTTTGCGGTACCATCCTTTGCTCCATCTAGTGAGCCTTTTCTTTGGACTTCGCCACCCATTATGCCACCGACGGATCCATATCACCCATATCATGTGGGATCTTCTACCGAGGATGTCCTTGTTTCTTTCATGATCCAGCAGGAGGCACTAACTCGTCGCGTGCAGGAGCTTGAGAGAGCTCAGCGACCACCATGCCAGTGCCAGGGCCAGATTCACCCTGCGATATCACACCCTCCTCGTCCGTTATCTCCTGATTCTGCTGCTCGTTTTTGGACTCAGGAGCAGCAGATAGCATATCTGTTGCGTTCTCATCGAGCCATGGATGAGGATTGGCTTCACATGCGACGTTTGCTCTTTTCTCATTTTCCCCCTCCTCCACCGCCATCAGCGTAGGGCTATTTTGTACAACACGGGTAGACTTTTGTTGAGAAGACGGCGATTGCACAGATTGCACAGCTTTTGGGAGACTTCATATTGATCCCGACTTTTGTTGTTATGTATATTGGATAATGTTGACACTGATTTGATACTTTGGACTGGGGTGATGTAGCCCTTAGTCATTGATGTTGTATGATACAGTTGTGTACTTGTAAACTTTACATTGTGGTCTCGATTTCTGGCAATGCAATCGCAGTATTCTCATCATATGTGATGTTTGATTGATTGTTTATGTTCTATAACATGAGATGTTATGTGTTTGGTTTATTTTAACATGAGATGTTATGTATTATTACTATAGTTATATAGGCACACTTTACCTACCATGACCTGACTTACGTGAACACATCTTTTAGAAGATGCCACCGAAACGCGATCCGCGCATGCCTGCCAACGAGGCAGAACTTCAGCAAATCATTGCTGCCGCCATTGCCCAGTATGTGGCCTCAAACGGAGGACCCAGCGGAAGCAGTTCAAACAATAATGGCAATAACCCTCCACCACATGGGTGCACGTACAAGCAGTTCCTAGACTGCAAGCCTGTGAACTTTGACGGCACCGGAGGTGCTGTTGCTTTTGTACGATGGGCCGAAAAGACGGAGTCTGTTCTCCGAATGAGCAAGTACGCTCCAGACCAGCAAGTTACCTACATTTCTGGGCTATTCTTGGACGGAGCCCTGTCCTGGTGGAACTTACAAGTGCAAACTCTTGGTGAAGCCGCTGCTTACGCACTGACCTGGGCTGAGCTAAAGGAGTTGATGAGAAAGAAGTATTGTTCTCGTGCTGAGATACAAAGGTTGGAGACTGAGTTTTGGCATTTGAGGATGGACGGTCCCAAAATCGCGGAGTACGTTCAGAGATTCCACGACCTATCTCATGTGGTACCTTATATGGTTACACCAGAATTCAAGAGAATCGAACGCTTTATCTGGGGTTTAGCTCCACAAATCATGAGTATGGTTACCTCGTCCAAGCCTGCAATGATCACAGAAGCCATCGACTTAAGTGTGGCGCTTACAGAGGAGGCTGTTAGGTTGAACAAGTTTTCGAATGTTGAGCCAAAGAAGAAAGAGACTCACGTAGAGTCGTCTGGGGATAACAAAAGGAAGTTCTCGAACATCAAGCAGGGAACTAGCGGTGTTGGTAAGAAAGGAGAATCAAGCACACCGGCAAGGGCCAAAACCGGTGCTGATAGCAGAGGAAAAGGTTACATGGGCGCTTTACCAAAGTGCGAATCATGCCAGTACCACCATGCTGGCCAGTGCAGGAATAGAAAATGTGAGACTTATGGCAAAATTGGTCACTTGAAGGATACTTGCTGGGTTGGTAATGGCCGGGGTGGCCAAGGAGGTTTTGGTAATAGGAACAACAATCGAGGCGGAAACGGAAACCGTGGAAATGTTGCGAATCAAGCTGAGAATGGAAATCGCAACCAAAATAACGCTCAGGGTGGAATTGGAAACGGGAATGGCCGAGGGACAGGTTGCTTTAATTATGGTGAAGTTGGGCACTTTAAGAAGGAATGCCCAAAATTGAATCAAGCCCGCGGAAGAGTGTTTAACATCGGCGCAAGGGAAGCGCGCCAGGATCCCAACGTTGTTACTGGTACGTTCCCTGTAAATCAACACTTTGCATCTATTCTGTTTGATACTGGTGCGGATTATAGTTTCGTGTCATTAGAATTTAAGGAAATACTTGGATTGACGCCTAGTAAGTTAGACGTTCCGTACTCCATCGAATTAGCAAATGGGAAACTAGTTGAGACCAGTGAAGATGTCCGAGGATGTGTGATTGAACTAGGAGGGCACGAGTTTACGCTAGACTTACTACCTGTCGAGCTGGGAAGCTTTGATGTGGTAGTGGGAATGGATTGGCTATCGAGTAACAGAGCCGAGATCGTTTGCCATGAGAAGACCATCCGCATCCCACTGACGGATGAAGAAACGATCATAGTGCACGGAGAGAAGCATGATACGCCGCTGAGAATTATTAGCTGCCTGAAGCTAGAAAGTGTTTACGGAAGAGATGTGTTGCATCCTTGGCACACATCGTGGATAAGAAAGTTGCTGAACCAAAGATTGAAGACATTCCAGTCGTCAAGGAATATCCTGAAGTCTTTCCAGAAGACTTGCCAGGATTACCGCCTCAAAGGCAAGTCGAGTTCCACATCGATTTGGTTCCAGGCGCCACTCCCGTAGCCAAGGCACCCTATAGACTTGCGCCATCCGAGATGCAGGAGTTGTCGACTCAACTCCAGGAGTTATTCGACAAAGGATTCATCAGACCAAGCTTCTCACCTTGGGGAGCTCCGGTTTTGTTTGTTAAAAAGAAGGACGGTAGTTTCCGTATGTGCATAGACTACCGTGAGCTTAATAAATTGACCATCAAGAACAGATACCCTTTGCCGAGAATCGATGATCTTTTCGATCAATTACAAGGCTCAAGTTTTTACTCAAAGATCGATCTTCGATCCGGATACCATCAACTTAGGATACAAGAGGAAAGTATCCCGAAGACAGCCTTTAGGGCTCGTTATGGACACTACGAGTTCCTAGTCATGCCGTTTGGGCTGACCAACGCACCTGCAGTTTTTATGGATTTAATGAACCGAGTCTGCAAGCCGTATCTCGACAAGTTCGTGATTGTGTTCATCGATGACATCTTAATTTACTCGAAGACGAAGGACGAGCATGAACAACACCTAAGAGCTATTTTGGAGTTGCTGAAAAAGGAAAAATTATACGCCAAGTTCTCAAAGTGCGAGTTTTGGTTACGTGAAGTCCAATTTCTTGGACATGTGGTAAATGGAAATGGAATCCATGTTGATCCCACAAAGATCGAGGCGATAAAGAGCTGGGAGACTCCAAGGACGCCGACCGAGATTCGCCAGTTCTTAGGTTTGGCTGGTTATTATCGAAGGTTCATTGAGGATTTTTCAAAAATCGCTCAACCACTGACACTCCTCACGCAGAAAGATAAGAAGTTTGATTGGGGAATCAAACAGGAAGAAGCATTTCAGCTATTAAAAGACAAGCTCTGCAATGCGCCAATCTTAGCACTACCAGAGGGTACAGATGATTTTGTGGTATATTGCGACGCTTCGCGTCAAGGCTTGGGTTGCGTGTTGATGCAACACCAGAAAGTTATAGCTTACGCTTCACGCCAACTGAAAGTTCATGAAAAGAACTATACCACACATGATTTGGAGCTAGGCGCAGTGGTATTTGCGTTGAAAATCTGGAGACACTATTTGTATGGTACGAAATGCACAATCTTTACGGATCATAAAAGTCTGCAGCACATATTCGACCAGAAAGAGCTGAATATGAGACAAAGACGTTGGGTCAAATTGTTGAACGACTACGACTGCGAGATCAAGTATCACCCAGTGAAAGCGAATGTGGTCGCTGATGCCCTGAGTCGAAAAGAAAGGATCAAGCCCATAAGGGTTAGGGCTTTGGAAATGATTGTCCAGACAGATCTCTCTCTACGCATTCGTGCTGCACAGAGAGAAGCTTTGAAAGAAAGAAATATTGAAGATGAGTATTTCCGTGGGATGGAGAGGCAGTTAGTGCCAAACGAGGAAGGAACGTTATGTTTTATGAAAAGGATTTGGGTTCCTCTGTTTGGGGGTTTGAGAAAAGTTATTTTTGATGAGGCACACAAATCACGGTACTATATCCATCCAGGAGCGGATAAGATGTACCAAGACCTTAAAGATTACTATTGGTGGCCTAGAATGAAAGGCGATGTTGTTGTTCATGTTGGCAAGTGTTTAACGTGCGCCAAAGTGAAAGCTGAATACCAGAAGCCTTCAGGACTACTGCAACAACCTGAGATTCCCAAGTGGAAATCAGAACAAATTTCAATGGATTTTATAACGAAGTTGCCAAGAACGCCGAGAGGCCATGACACTATTTGGGTAATAGTGGACCGATTAACGAAGTCCGCACATTTCTTGCCAATCAAAGAGAAAGACAATACGAGTAAACTTGCGGAAATATACATGCGAGAGATTGTTGCACGTCATGGAGTGCCCCTCTCGATCATCTCTGATAGAGATGGACGTTTCACATCAAGGATTTGGCAATCCTTCCAAGAAGCTTTTGGCTCACAATTAAATCTGAGCACTGCATTTCATCCGCAAACTGATGGGCAAAGTGAACGAACTATATAGACATTGGAGGATATGCTGAGAGCATGTGTAATGGATTTGGGTGGTAGCTGGGATAATCATTTACCATTGGTCGAATTTTCATACAACAACAGCATTGGATCCGCGCCATTTGAAGCTCTTTACGGACGCAAGTGTCGATCACCACTATGCTGGGCTGATGCAGGTGATAGACAGCTTGTTGGTCCTGAAATAGTCCAAGAGACGACAGACAAGATTGCGCAAAATCGAAAACGCATCGAGGCGGCTCGCGACAGGCAGAAAGCCTATGCAGATCCAAAGAGGAAACCTTTGGAATTTCAAGTTGGAGATATGGTTTTATTGAAAGTTTCACCCTGGAAGGGTGTGGCACGCTTCGAAAAGCGTGGGAAGTTGAATCCGCGTTACATTGGCCCGTTCAAGATACTGCAAAGGATTGGGCTTGTAGCCTACAAATTGGACCTACCTGCTGAACTCAATGGTGTTCACGATACATTCCATGTATCAAATTTGAGAAAGGGTCCAACACAAGAAACAGTGATCATTTCTGCTGACGAAGTTCATATCGACGACACGCTCCACTTCACTGAAGAACCTGTTGAGGTCACGGATTGGAAAGTTAACAAAACTCGCAGGAGCAGTGTCAAACTTGTCAAAGTTCGTTGGAATGCAAGGCATGGATCTGAATTCACGTGGGAACGTGAGGATCGTATGAAAGAGAAATACCCCCATTTATTTCCTAAGAACCCTGCATCTAGAAGCAGAGCTTAAATTTCGGGACGAAATTTCTTTAACGGGGGGAGAATGTGACAACCCTCACCAAACCAGGTATCCGTACAAATTAATTAATATTTAATTACTACTTAATTCTGTGCTTGCTTACAACTGTGATTAAACTGCTTACTGATTTTTGATACATACATACTCAAGCATCACATTTTATACTGTCGCTCTATTATTTTTAGACAAACATCAGTGACAACCTTGATGCACAAAAAGCACAGTGAGCACACTATACGGATAACCCAGTAAACATGCTGACATAGCCAGCATCAGACAGTTACTGTCTCTGAGGCCATTATGAGCCGGGAATAGTTTACTACACTAGTAGGGAGTGTAGGGATGTGAGGATTGTAGAACTGCGTCACTAGGTGATTGTTATAGTGACCGGATGTGCCTAAAACGTACTTTAAGTACAAAATTCTGCACTTTAAATAAAAATTCAGCATTTAAATTAATTAGTAAAGTGCAAAAACATGAGAAAAATATTACTAGACACTTTCCAAAGTGTCGGGAATTCATTGTGTCACTAAAAAAAAAAATATTAACGACACTTTAAAAGTTTATTTAGCACTGTAACGGATTAATATCCAACCGAACGACCAGACTTTACCCGGAACCTAAAAATATTGACATTGACACTGTTTTTCTTTTTCTGAGCCAGTTAGGGTCCCCGAGTACCCTAACACCCGTTATAAATTATAACACAAATATAACTAAATTAAACTTCTAACTTCCTTAACTAGATACTAATCATCTAGTTCAAAACCAACCCAAATACCCCCCTTATGACCGAATTCGGTTCCCCAAGGGGGACACCATCCACAATTTTGATTATTTTAATAAGCCCATGTTCCATATCTAGATGACGCTTTATTTGTTGGACAAAAGCATAATATGGTCTATAAGGATCACCAAGAGATCAAGAGTTATCATCCACTTCACCACACAAAATTTTCCCATCTCTCCCTCCTCTTAACACTCTCGGCCGAACCCCCCTAAGAACACCTCACCATTTTCCATTTTGATCAAGGCATTTTATTAACATACAAAGGTGAAGGATCACGTATAAGGAGGCTCGGTGCTTACGGATTGCCAAGGACCTCACCACAACGCTATTAACCACCCGTTTTTCGTCTAGTTTCTTCCCTAGCCTCGAGCTAGTAGTAAGTGACTCTAAACACCCTATTATTCATATCTAAAGTGGTTAATAAGAAATTTGTCGGATAAAAATCATGAACACTAGAGATCAAAACTAAAAGTCTACTAAAAATGATGAACATGTTGGTTAAAGAATGAATATTAGTGTAAAACTCTTGAAACTTGTTTTGTTATGATTCTTGTATGTTGTTTGATGCTAGTAGTAGTTCGGATCGTCATCTAACCCGGCTAAGTCATGTTCATGGAACATGAACTAGTGTATGTTTAAGTGTGAAAATGATTAGATGACGAACACTACTACTTATTAACATGAACTTGTGTAAAAAGAGTTTTTCTTATAAAATAGAGTCCAAAACTAGTAGATCTAAAGATCTACAAGTGGTATTTTCGAAGAACCAACTGTAAGACGAAACCATGTTTTAAAACCGGATCTTTCCTAAACTAAAGGTTTTTTTGTGAACAAACAAGTGTGTAGACACTTGTGTGACGAAAGGTTTTAACAAAGAATTATTTTTGCAATTTTGACTAGAAGTTGTAAAAATGTATTTTCTTTAAAAATAAGATTTTCAAGAAACCGATTTTATTTATAAGAATAAAAAGATCTAGTGAAGATAATGGAAGGTTACTACCTACTTTTACACAAACTGCAAGTTCATGTGTTTGTGGTCTATGTATACTGTTGACTAGTTGATGTTGAAATATTGTTTGTTGATGTTGAGAAAATTGTTGATTTGGTTTTGAAAAGAAAATGATACGCTTGTAAGCGTGGCCACCTCCAGTTACAGAGGAAACTCTGGCGAAATTTTTCCAGAAATATAACACTTGGAAATATTTTTACAACAAGTGTTATGAGTATATTTTTTTAACTTATTTTTCCAAACAAAGTTCGCCATGATTTTTATTACAAAATTTCCAAGAGTCAGAGGTAGAACTTTCATAAATAAAACTTGTTAAATATATATTTAGAATATATATTTTTCATAGTAACACTTGTGTAGTTTTTATGATTATTTTGTGAACTACATAAATATTATTTTTAGAGTAAAAATAATATTACTGGAACACACTGAATATTCACGGCTCCAAAATAATGCGAACGCCTTCACAATAAATATTTAAGTTACATCGGTATTATTTATTACCACCCGAACCTTACAACGTAACTTACGTATTTTCAGAAAATACTCATAAGTGTGTATTTTGACAAGGATATTATTTTGGAAAAAGATATGGAATAAAATATAATATTTTTGGGAAAAATATTTATATTTTGGAAGTAAAGTATTTTGGACAAATGAAATAAAATATATTACATTAAGTGAGACTTAATAATATATTTCGAAGTTATACGAACGCACATGTATTAAAACCCCCATCCTTGGGAAGGAATATATTTACAAAATAATTACGAAGAGTAATTACGAAATAGTTGCCTAACTATTTCCCAAAGACATTTAACCTTAAGCTAAGGCACGGCCGTCCGTCTAATAGAAATTAGTACGTGTAGGTCGTCACGCAGCAGGTCATTTTGGGATTACTATTTCGAGACGCACTTCTGTGAGTTCATGTCCCCCCTTTCTCTTAACTGTCTTCAGTTTTTTTATACTTCGGGGGTGAAATACATGTTACAATTATTAAGGACATTTTTATACACGGTATGGTTAGCTTAAGGAGGGTTAACACGTACAGATCATGTGAGTGGGTAGGTGGAACTAAAGGCCATTAATCCTCGTTGTAGGACCGAGGGACATTAGTGATAGATCTATTTGGGTGTAGCGAGCCCCACTCCTGAGTCCGCAGGGTGGACCAGGTGGTGACTAAGTGCCCGACGCACAAATCCGCTAGGGTTGAGTCTTCCTGCATCACTTCACACATATCATTGGCTTTGCAACCCAATGGTGATCTCTTTTTCCTTATTGCTACATACCAGGGACATTTTTACATCGGGACGTACTTAAACATTTTTACATCGGGACGTACTTAAACATTTTTACATCGGGACGTACTTAAACATTTTTACATCAGGACGTACTTAAACATTTTTACATCGGGACGTACTTAAACATTTTACATTGGGACGTACTTTAAAGTTTTTACATACTCACTTTCAGATGAACTCGCTCAACAACTTTTTGTTGATTTTTCCAACTTACATGTATTTCAGGGAACTAAGGATCTGGCACGGTATGCTACGTTTTCACGCTGCGTTAGAGTTATGGGATCATCCAAGTTTAGGGGTTGTGGTTTTTACCTGGACGAGTCACAGTTCTTAAACTACATCTATTTTAAGTTTGTGGTCATGTCTTCCGAACAATGTTTTTATGTTATTAGGTTGTAATTTCCGTAGCTTATGTCAACGCCTTAAGACAATGTTGTGGTATATTACTTTTCAAACTTAAATCAATGGATGATCTGCATGGTGTTATTTTCATATAGCTTTGTTGTGATTAAGCTATGGTATTAAGAAGTCACACCAAATAAACCCACGCTTCCGCAAAAGCCAGGGTGTGACATCCCGCACTATAACTTCCGGACTCGGAAGTTTTAGCCCGTTTGGCGGTTGCGACCTCATTTGGAACCGGCGCCCATTTAGGTTCTTTCTTTAAAATGTTCCATGCTCGGAGGTGCGGGAAAGGCGGATTTTTTTATTCCCATTTAGCCATCGCAAGGTTAAGAACGTCCTCGTCGCTACTCCCACTAGGACGATTGATGTAAAGTGGGTTATAAATTCCGATAAATCATTCACGCACTTGTTCATTTTCCACCACTTACCCGATACGGATTCGAGATCATCGTCAAGTTGAACCGAGGGTTGCGGTTGCGAAGTTGGCGGTTGCGATTGGAATTGATCAAGTTGAACCGAGTTGCGTTGCATGAATTGTTGGAGTGCTTGGTATTGTTGCATTTGTTGAAGTTGGGACATTTGGGAGAAGGCGTTAGGTGATTGTTGGAAACCCGAAAACGTAAATGGTGGAGAACTCACGAAGGATCCATAGTCGGAGTGTAAGCGGGACTCGAACAAAAGTTAGGTTTGTTCGGGTTGGGATTGTTCGGGTTGAATGGATTCATGATGGTAAAAAATGGGAGTGTTTTTTATAAAAATGGATTAGAATAGGAGAAGAATGGGAGAAATGGATGTGAATGGTATAAAAAAATGGATGAAGTTGATATATATTTAAAGTGAAAAAGGTAATTTTTTTTATTAAAACTATCCATTATGCAACGGATATATTTTTGAACTTTGGGCCGTCGACTTCGGCTGTGGGTCGCTGGATTCGCCATGCCGTTTTGAGGGAGGCGGTGTGGGGGACCGGCGCCGGGCCTCGCCGGGCCTAAGCCGGCCCCCATACCACTTAGTCTTAGGAATATACATTGAATGCTGAGATTACACATTGAATTTCCATAATCCAAGAAGTTTTAGGGAAGTCCAGCTCTGTTGGATGGAGGTGTGAGGGTTTTACCCACAGGTCACGGGTTCGATCCCGTCCTAGTGGTGTTTTCCCGCACAGGGGAGTTCGATCTTTGCGGGAGGAACCGATTAAATGCGGGCCGTGTGGGATTCGAACTTGGGGCATGCGGCTTGCAGCCCTTGGGGATTACCACTGAACCAAACCTTTCAAAAAAAAAAAAAACAAAAACAAAAAAAACGGAAAGTGACGTCATTTATGTACAAAAGGAAACATGCCAGCCTTTTATTTTCTTCAAACATCATTATCCTTGGTTATGAATTTGATTTTGCTGGTAATCTTCAAACATCACATTGTCCTTGGTTATGAATTTGATTTTGCTGGTAAAGAAAAAAAATAAAAATTCAAATATCATTGTCACCAAATATCAAGCATATTTCCATTTTCATATAACTTACTATATTTAAATAAATATTTATTCATTTTATGTTAATCATAACCTTTATACTTATATAATAATTAAGAAATTAATATATGCACTTAAGAAAAACAATTATTTCAACCACATAGCAATGGTATAGTTTTATTTGGTATAGTTCAATTTATTTGGTAGTTTTATATTGTTTGTCATTGGTATAGTTTGTTTTCAAAAAACTTAGTTAGGGGAGGAGGGGTGGTTCACTAGTGATAGATTTTATTCATTTTATGTTAATCATAACCTTTATACTTATATAATAATTAAGAAATTAATATATGCACTTAAGAAAAACAATTATTTCAACCACATAGCAATGGTATAGTTTTATTTGGTATAGTTCAATTTATTTGGTAGTTTTATATTGTTTGTCATTGGTATAGTTTGTTTTCAAAAAACTTAGTTAGGGGAGGAGGGGTGGTTCACTAGTGATAGATTTTATCACTCTCACTATCCAATCAAATCATGCCATGTCATCACCCAATATTCTATCACTAGTGATAGAAATGTGGGGGGGGGGGGGGGGGGTTATCACTAGTGATACAATTCCATCACTCACTGATTTTTTTAATTTTTTATTTTAAATTCCATTTGGATAAAGTTAAATAGAATGTGATGTTTGCATGTGATTGTCAGACTCACATAGAATTGGTCCAATTAAAATAGAATGCTTTGAAAATTGTTGAGTATAATAACGCGTTAACAATTCCACGCGTTACAAATATAACGCGTTAAAGTATAGTCGACGGCGGTGTTCCGTGATGGATTAACGAGTGATCGGGGTGGTATAACGGACCACCCCGTGTGCCCTTATGACTGAAATCATCTCCAATTCAAAACCTTAAATTTATACAAACATGCTTGGTGTCACATTAAAATATCACTAATACTTTAAAAACACTAAAATATCACTAATACTTTAAAAATACTAGTTTTCTCTTTAACAATATAAACATTCTTACATATATTTATAGACGTTCAACCACGCCATTACGATTGAACACCTCTCTCTCTCTCTCATGCACGATCAGCTTTAACCCATGCCCTTCCAAAAGGGCATGCCACCTCAATGAATGGTGCCTCATAGACTACGGATTGTGGATGATCCATCTAGCTAGATTTAACCCTAATCTTTAGAGTTACAGTCAGTAGATCGTTTTAGACTAAATAAGAAGTCATGATTTGATATACAAGATTGTAAATGACATAGAACCCATTTCTTTGTTTCATGATATGAAGTTTTATGGCCAACATCGTTAAAAATGGATCTTGATATAAACAGTTTAATCACTTGTAAAGATTTTATGATAAAAAAACCTTAGAAATAAAGTTAACTGCATTACAATTCATGTCATTGTTACTTAAGAAAAAGATAAAAAGAAAAATACCAGGGCCGTCTCCGAAAATCACAAAAATTTTTTTGGCCCTGTTCGAGATAAAAAATTTGGGCCCTATTCGCAAATCTTCATATAACAGAAACTCATCAATCATTCAATCATATATATATATAAATACTAAAAATTGATAATACTACGATAATTGTTATGAAATAGATAAAACAAATTAACAAAAATAGTGTAGCAAAAATGATCAAAGTATCAAACTTACTTGCTAAGCAAACAATGTGGTTCTCCTAGCGTTTTTTGAAGCAAAGCTCTCGATCAACTCCTTGTAATCCATAGTATCTAATATTTCACTTTCAATAGATATTGTCGCCAACCCGTTTAGCCTTTCTTGTGACATTGTAGAACGTAAATAGGTCTTCAACAACTTCAACTTTGAGAAACTTCTTTCTGCCGATGCCACGGTTACCGGAATTGTCAACAACACTTTATATGCATTTATAGCATAAGGATAGGTAGTACTGCGTTGGAAGATATAGTCTAAAACGTCAAAAGGGTTGTCAATGTGTCTCGGTAAAAATGTAGTAATCAACTTCAACTCCGTACACAATTCTTTAGCATCAATATCGGATTCTCCTTCATACTTCAATGCATCTTCAAGGCGATAACTGTATCCCCTAATAATTGTATCAACTCGTTTTGAATATTGTGGCTAAGAAAGTGTACATGGCACTCTTCATTCAAAACTCGACGCACATGTTCTTTCATAATTGGGTCAAACTCTTCCAACATCTCAACCAAACCCAAAAAGTTTCCATTTCCTTTTTTATACAACTTCTCATTTGACCCACGAAACGCTAAGCCATATTTTGCAAGAAACTTCACAAGTGCAACAATCCTTAAGATGACTTGTTTCCAATAATTTTTTTCTTTTCTAAAGTGCTCATATGCCACTTTGTCAATTGTTTCTTTGCATTTCAACCTTTGGCGCAATTCAAACCATTCATTCATATTCTTGAAATGTTCTAAACCAACTTCATGTTCTTTAAGTCTACCACTGGCATGTCTCCAATCGTTATAACCTTCATCATCCAACCCACCTTTCGGATGCCGCGTTCTAAAAACTTTACAACAAAAACAATAGAGTTTGTCAAGTTTTTTCGAATACACTAGCCATTCTCTATCGCACGTCTCCCTATTTGATAAAATTCTAGTGTACATGGTATTAGAAAAATGTCTTCCAAATTTATCCACGGGGCCCTTAACAACATCCCTATCTCTTTTTGGACCTTTCATAACCAACTCTTTAATCATGTCATTACTAAGCCCATCCCAATTTCTAGGATCAAAAATATCAATATCCGGAACGGGATTAACATCATCTTCACACATAGCTTCTTCATCTACGGTAGAATTAACATTATCTTCACATGCGTTCACGTTGTCTACATTTACATTTATATTGTCTTCGCCCACATTAGCTTCTTCATCTCCTTTCACATTGTCTTCACCCACATTATCATCACCCAAGTTAGAACTAGAACTTTGAATTAATTTTGAAAAAAAATTGTGTATTCGGTTTTGTTTTACTTCGTCCGCCTTTCTTTTCTCTTCCTCTAGCTTCTTCCTCTTACGTTTTTGATGGCCGGATAGTCAGATATCAACTGCAAAAAAAAAAAAAAAAAAACAAAGCAATTCACATCATTCATATTTGATATTTCATAACAGATGACAACACTTGGGTGGGCTTGAAAGTGGCAAAAGTCTAGAAAAAGATAACCGGCTATGAAAAAACAAAAAAATCAATAGACAACAAACAAATACCGTGGTTGCAATCAAGATGTAACTCAGTAACTCGGAACCGTAAATCGGAAAAAACAAACATCATTCATCTTTGTTGAAATCAAGATGTAACTCGGAACCGTAACTCGGAACCGTGGTTGCGACTCGTAACAGATAACAACAAGCAAAAATCAACAGACAACAAACAAATACCTCGGAACCGTGCAGCGGTGATTCCGTGATGATGATGACTATTATCTGCGAGAGCCGAGAATGATTATGATGTCCTGAATCGCGATGATGATGACTATTGTTGTGTTGAATCGCGATGATGATGACTATTGTTGTGTTACACAGTGTTTGATCAGAATTCAGAAATCCCTAGCGCACAGAAGAACCGCGTCGTTTGATTTGCAGCGAAAATTGTATTTTTGACAAAGGATGGGGCCTGTAATCTGTTAAGGGTTTGGGGTTGTACAAAGGTTTGGGCCTTTAAAAAATTTTGGGCTATATATATAAAGAAAACTTAAAATTTTTTGGGCCCCTTAATTATTTGGGCCCTGTTCTCAAGCCCACCCAGCACTTGGGTATAGCCGGGCCTGAAAAATACACCCGAGCAATAACTAAAAAAATTAAACAAAAGTTAAACATAAATAACATCTTCTAAGTACATTTTTAACGACAAATTACACTAGTTCTGATGTCTATATCACTTGTCTTGAAGGAAACTAGAATATTCACCACTTTAAAAGATGAACACCAATGAAATACCTATCATTGGACTATAAACCATTTGGTTCTAACTAATTGTCATGAGAGTTAAGATGTGATCTCTTATCTTACATTGGTTTTATATAATAATAATAACAATTGATGTTTGTAAAATGTAACATATAAATTACATCAAATAAGGCATAAAACTAATAATTTTTTAGTACTAATATTAGAAAAAGTGTATTTTTGTCTTCCTTTTGAATTTACAGGATCGAATAAGCTTAAACGAACAAAGGGAACAAATATACAGCCAAAACCAACATAAATACAAAGAAAAGGAAGAAACGTGGTATGTCCGACCCCTCGACAGCATTTCCCAAAGCAAAAAACAAGAAGAAAGCTGAGCATGGGGCTGTGCCCAGCTGAGCATGGGGCTGTGCTCAGCTCAACACGGGGCGCGCTCAGCTCAACACGGAGTGTGCCTAGCGGACACGGGGTCGTGTCCACTTGTCTGCAGAAAAGACAAAGCTATAGAAGCTTCTATTCCCGACACGGGGGCGTGCCTAGCTCAACACGAGGCTGTGGTCAACTCTAAGATTAGCAGAATCCAAGCAAATCTTGATAGTACAGATACGCTTCTGCACACGGGGCCATGCCTAGCGGACACGGGGGAGTGTGGAGCTAATACAGACAAACTACAATTAATGAAGAAAGTGAAAAGGGTGGACACGGGGCCGTGTGCAGGCTTATATGCAGGCTATAAATAGGGGTGCTTGGTTAACTTCAAAGACATCCCTTGGCAAACCACCTATCTCACACTTCACCCACCCATCACCACACTCACAACCCACATCCACCACCATCATCCATCATCCATCATAGAGTGTGTGTAGTAGTCTCGGGATCCAAGATTGATAGTAAGAGTTCTTGACAATCAAAGACCATGTTTGCCTAAGTCTCTTACATCACTTGGTGAAGACTAGCATTTAGTGTAATACTTTTTATTTTTAATAATTTCGCACTTTTTATTTGGTAATGTATTAATGACTTTAATAACTAGTTTCTTATGTTGAAGGTGAAACTTCCTTATCATTTGTCCATGGTGTCTTGGCGTTATTTTACTGTCTATATAAAATAAAAGATTTACACCATTCATATCTCCACGGTCTATATGGAGATATGTTGGCTACCTGGTCGGGGGTTAAGGGAATGGTTTGGTAAGCGTCTTGCCTTGTTCAGTGTATAGATCCTGCAAGGACCTAGGTCAAGCTTAGTAGGACCTCCTTCAATACCCACTGGTACTGGATGGCGGGGGTTCGAATTTCTTGATCCCCTCATATGTAAACTACTATTAAAACATTAACCCGGCTACTTAGGATTGTATCCCTGCTGACTCAAACTACTTAGCCGATGGTAACGTCACCTTCAAAAGAAGGGCCTACCACATTACACATTAATGACTTAATTAATTATCTTTCAATAATCCAACCTTTTAGGATTGTATCCTTGCTGACTCAAACTATTGGGTTGAGGGTAACATCACCTTCAAAAGAAGGGCCTACTACTATAACTAAGATAATCTCTTAAAAAGTGCGAAAATAATTAAAGGTTACACTAAAGACGAGTCGGATCCAAGTGATTTATCTTGTCTATCTGTTTTATTTTAATTTTTATTTTCAGCATTTTTAGTTACCTTTCATTTTCTTATTTAAACATTTTTCTAAATTTTTGATTTAATTATACGTTGAGGATAAACCGGTACTAAAAGCTCTTGTGTCCTTGGACGACCTCGGTATCTTACCAACGCTATGCTACGCTCACGAATGGTGCACTTGCCCAAATGTGTGTTTAGTGTTAGTAAAATATCGTGTTTTATAAATTAAAACTTGACTAAAGTGTAAAAAGGGCTTAAAATATACATAAAAACCTATCACACTCAACACGCATCAAGTTTTGGGCGCCGTTGCCGGGGACAAAAGGATTTTAAGAAAGTTTAAAATCAACGGCCTAATCAGTTTTTCAAAACCTTTTTAAAACGCGCGCACATTTTCTGAATTTTAATTAATCTTTGCATTTACAGTAGCCTGAACACGGGGTCGTGCTGCACATTTTTTATAAAACTCCCAGATACAGAGTCTGAACATGGGGTCGTGCTCAGTAAACGCGCCCCCGTGCTGCAAAATAACCAGTTACTTTTATTAAAACGCCCAGATACAGAACCTGAACACGGGGCCGTGCTCACTGAACACGGGGCCGTGTCTAGCCTCTGTTTCCGTTTTTATTTTTGTTTTCTGGTCTCGAGACTCTGTTGTGATCTGCTGAGTGATTCTTATGGATCAATACTCAGGAGGTTACAACTACACCCATGAGGAGGATGATTATAGGGAAGACTATTGCACCATTTGTGGTAACCCTCACTCGGTACAATATTGTGACTTATTTCAACCGTCCACTTCGTACACCTACTATGAGGAGCCCAGGTACAAGCCATCAACTTCATACACAACCTATGAAGACCCAAGGTATGAACCTTCTCCCTCATACTCATATTTTGATGAACCAATGTATGAGCCTTCATACTCATACTTTGAGGAATCAAGATATGAGCCTCCACCTTCATATGCTTATTATGAGGAACCGTGGCATGAACAACCCACCTCATATGAGTATTATGAAGAACAAAATTACGACCCTTATCCATCATATACTTACAATGAAGAACAATGGTGTGAACCATCTACTTCCTATGAGTATTATAAGGAACAGAGGATCGAACATCCGGATTCAAGCTTAGAGGATCCCGATCCTTACTCTATCACCCACATAGCCGATAAGATAATAGAACACATTAAAACCATCGAACGTTGCATAAAAGAATCTCGCGCAAGAGAAGAGGAGTCCCGCGCGAGGGAAGAATTAACTTGTAAAAAAGAAGAGATAGTTGAAAATCTAAAAATGGAAGAACAAATAAGTGAAAAGCCGACATAAGTTAAACAACGAAAAAGGTGAGTCCGACAACGTTAAAATTCAAGAAGAGTCTAATTTTAAAGAAATTAATCTCTTGTCACCTTCTTTCGAAAATCATTGTTTAATACCCACTCATGCAAAGTTTTTAAAAGAGTTAAATACTAACACTAAAATTGATAAAAAGGTAAGCATTAAGTTAACAAATGATCAAACTACGCTAATAAAAGAAGATCCATTTGAAATTAACAATACACCGGTTCCATGTTTTTTTTCAAAATTCCTTTATTAGTAATATTACAATTGATAAAGATTTTTGTGTTAATATAATGCCAAACTACATTTTCGAAAAATTAAGTATCGGTGATTTTTCTCCACTTCAAATACCCATTTTTCTATCTAATCGGAAAACAATAAAATCAATAGGGGTAGATGAGGATGTGTTAGTCCAAACCAATCAAACGGTGGTTCCAACCGACTTTGTCATCCTTGATGACGCTCCACTTGTGTTGGGACAACCTTTTGTGAAAACCTACAAAGTTTTGATTAATCGGAAGAAAAACAACTTACCCATTCAATTAGGGGCCTTCAAAAGGTGTATCGATCTTGAACGATCAATGAAATATCTAATCGGCAATGACGACCCCCTAATTGAAGATGAGTCAGAACCACCCGATAAGGAGGGTCTAGCCAAGGACCCTTATAAACGTGGCGCACCACGGAGGCATTCCGCGGAACTATCCTTAGTTTTAGATTAGTTTAACTTTTATGTTTTCTAGTTTAGTTTTAATTTTCAGGAATAAAGCACACTCGAAATGGTGAAGGTTACTAAGGGAAACTTTAACCCACACCCCATGCACAAAAACAGAGCCTCCTGACAATTTTTCTTCATTACAGCAAGTTCAGCATGGGGCCATGCTCAACCCAACACGCCCCCGTGCCCAAGGTTCTGCAGAAAACGTCCAGTTCAGGTAACTGGACACGAGGCCGTGTTCGCTGAACACGCCCCCGTGCCCAGCCTTCTGTTTATTTTTTGTACTGGCAGTCTGACCACGGGGCCGTGCTCAGCCCAACACACCCCATGTTCAGCTACCCAGTAACATAAAATCTTGTTTTTAACCCACTTTTACACATTTTAATCAACCAAAAAACTTATTTTTGGACACATTAAGGACAATGTGTAATTTAAGTGGGGGGGGGGGGGGTGCTAAAACCTTGAATTTTGCAAGTCCTAATAACAAGCCTTACACAAAACTCTATTGGAACCGCTAATCACCCCAAATTTTTTTAAAAATTTTCATTTTTTTACTTGTCTTGGTTTAATTTGGGCATAACAAGTTTTAAAAAGGTTATGTTTTTACAAATTTACAACCGATAGCGTCATGATAAAAAAAAAACCAACATAAGAAAATTATGAAACGGCATGACAAATCTAGTTAAAATTTGATTATATATACTTGATCACATAAAAACCCATTCCCACAAAAAGTGAGTTTTGAGCCTTTATTGAGCATATAAATACACATCTTTAAACTAAATGCTCATTTTTCGTTTCTTGTGTGAATAGCCGCTTGGTTTCTTACGACTCTAGAACTTGCCATGACGATACATTCCCGGTCCTTATCAACTTAAACCCAAGAAAGTAAATGACGGAGGCATTAGGACTAACCATTTTTATTTCAACACCATTAATTTTTTTTTTTTTACCACCTACCCAAAATCCCCCTAGTTAACCCCTTTGAGCCTAAATCTTTTCATTTCTAAACCCAAAACAAACACCATTTACCCACCAAAAACTTTTTTATTTTAAACCCTTTATTTTAGTACAAAGCTCGGTTTTCTTGTAACATCCGCACAAAAAAAATTATGATGAAGTTTAGCAATAAACAAACAAGTTCATCAAAAGAAACTTTGTTTGAAAAAATGCTTCATTAGAATAAAAAGTCACAAAAACGAAATGTTTTACGAAAACCGACGCTTTTTACGCCTTTTCGCCCTTTTTTTACTAACCACTAACCCAAAACCACATACCTTTAACCCAAGCCTAACCCTTCCCCAAGTCCTCTTGATATTTACAAAGGTTTATAGTTAAAAAGGATGAGGATTGATTGCTTGGCAAGCATATGGTAGAAGTAAGTTTCATGCCGGACTCGAGTGTTTCACAAAAATACATATTCGGCCGAGTGTTAAGTGATCTCCCGTGAGGTATGTGAACTTGTATATAAATGGAATTTTAAAAAGGCATGTTATGCCCAAATAAGTAATTTCTCTTATGAAACGTTCTAAATAAATCATAACGAATAGGATTGTAAATAATATAAAAATATATCCCCATAAAGATCTTGGATTCCCGACGCTCAAGATAAGCCCAAAACTTTTCTTCTACCCATTCCATTTGGGTGTGTAAGCCACATAATAAAGAGTTTTATTTGAGGACAAGCAAAGATTCAAGTGTGGGGGTATTTGATGTGATTAAAATGCAACATATAAATTACATCAAATAAGGCATAAAACTAACCTTTTTTTAGTACTAATATTGGAAAAAGTGTATTTTTGCCTTCCTTTTGAATTTACTTGATCAAATGAGCTTAAACGAACAAAAGAAACAAATATACAACCAAAACCAACATAAATACAAAGAAAAGGATGAAACGTGGCATGTCCGACCCCTCGACAGCATTTCCCAAAGAAAAAAACAAGAAGAAAGCTGAGCATGGGGCTGTGCCCAGCTGAGCATGGGGTTGTACTCAGCTCAATACGGGGCATGCTCAGCTCAACACGGGACGTGCCCAGCGGACATGGGGCCATGTCCAGTTGTCTCCAGAAAAGAAAAAGCTATAGAAGCTTCTTTCCCGACACGGGGGCGTGCCCAGCTCAACACGGGGTCGTGGTCAACGCTAAGATTTGCAGAATACAAGCAAATCTTGATAGTACAGATACGCTTCTACACACGGGGCCATGCCCAGCGTACACGGGGGGCGTGTGGAGCTAATACTGACAAACTGTAATTAATGAAGAAAGAGAAAATGGTGGATACGGGGCCGTGTCCAGCGGACACGGGCCGTGTCCAGGCTTCTGTGCAGGCTATAAATATGGGTGATTGGTTCACTTCAAAGGCATCCCTTGGCAAACCATCTCTCTCACACTTCACCCACCCACCCACATCCACCACCATCATCCATCATAAAGTGTGTGTAGTAGTCTCGGGATCCAAGATTGATAGTAAGAGTTCTTGATAGGCTTGTAAACGAACCGAACGTTCAGTGAACTGTTCATGAATCGTTCGGCAGGAATTTCGTTCATGTTCGTTTATTTAATAAATGAACGAACATGAACAATTTTTTTTGTTCATTTAGATAAACGAACAAACATGAACAATGTCCCGTTTGTTCATTTACGTTCATGAACGATCATATATGTTCGTTCATTTACATTCGTTTATGTCCGTTTATTTAAATTCATTAGTTCATGTTCGTTTATATCCGTTTGTTTATGTTCATCTTTTAAATTTAGTTATTATTAATTAAATTTAAAAATCTACTTAATTTTCTTTATCATCCCAAAACTAGCTTTGATTTTCTGATTTCAAAACTTTCTTTTATATAGTATTAATATATTTGATTTATGTTTTCCAATTTAAAAGTAATCTTTTCTATCATATGAAACGTGAATTAAGATTTACATTTATTTAGGTTCTTCTTCTTCTCCTCTACTATTGCTATACAATTCAAAGCCTTGTTCAATTATGTTCGTTATGATTTGTTATGTTCAATTATGTGTGTTTGTGTGCGTTTATGTTCGTGAACCGTTCGTTTATACTTTTAGCGAACGATCATGAACATGTTAATTTTCTTAACGAAAGAACACGAACAAGAAAATCCGTTCATTTAAATGTTCGTGTCCGATCGTTTGTTCGGTTAAAGGTAAATGAACGAATATGAACATGCCTCGTTCGTGTTCGCTCAGTTCATTTACAAGCCTAGTTCTTGACAATCAAATGCCATGTTTGCCTAAGTCTCTTACATCACTTGGTGAAAACAAGAATTTAGTGTAATACTTTTTATTTTAATCTTTTCGTACTTTTTATTTGGTTATGTATTAATGATTTTAATAACTAGTTTCTTATGTTGAAGGTGAAACTTACTTATCATTTGTCCGTGGTGTCTTGGCGTTATTTTACTGTCTATATAAAATAAAAGATTTACACCATTCATATCTCCACGGTCTATATGGAGATATGTTGGATACATGGTCGGGGGTTAAGGGAATGGTTTGGTAAGCGTCTTGCCTTGTTTAGTGTTTAGATCCTGCAAGGACCTGGGTCAAGCTTAGTAGGACCTCCTTCAATACCCACTGGTATTGGATGGCGGGGGTTCGAATTTCTTGATCCCCTCATATGTAAACTACTATTAAAACATTAACCCGGCTACTTAGGATTGTATCCCTGCTGACTCAAACTACGTAGCTGAGGGTAACGTCACCTTCAAAAGAGGGGCCTACCACATTACGCATTAATGACTTAATTAATTATCTTTCAATAATCCAACCCTTTAGGATTGTATCCTTGCTGACTCAAACTACTGGGTTGAGGGTAACATCACCTTCAAAAGAGGGACCTACTACTATAACTAAGATAATCTCTTAAAAAATGCAAAAGTGCGGAAATAATCAAAGGGTACACTAAAGGCGAGTCGGATCCAAGTGATTCATCTTGTCTATCTGTTTTATTTTTATTTTCAGCATTTTTAGTTAGCTTTCATTTTCTTATTTAAACCTTTTTCTAAATTTTTTATTTGATTAGACGTTGAGGATAACCCAGTACTAAAAGCTCTTGTGTCCTTTGACGACCTCGGTAACTTACCAACGCTATACTATGCTCACGATGGGTGCACTTGCCCATATGTGTGTTTAGTGTTAGTAAAATATCGTGTTTTATAAATTTAAAACTTAACTAAAGTGTAAAAAGGGCTAAAAATATACATAAAAACCTATCACACTCAACACACATCAATAATAATAATAAGGTTATATAATATATTAACGTTTTATGTATTTATTGCATTTATACACGTAGGGGAAAGTTACTGTACAAATAAAGTTAACGTACTAAATGTACGAATAGTATGAAAAAGCAAAAAGCACACGGTTGCATTTTCGTAATTATCTGCTTGTAGGGTAACTATCAAAATTACTCTACAAATGATACTGTAGAGTAATTTTGATCTTGTAGAGTAATTTTGTAAAATGTTCTTGTAGAGTAATTTTGATCTTGTAGGGTAATTATCAAAATTACACTACCCCCCTCCCCCCAAAAAAAAAAAAAAAAAAAAAAAGCCTAACCCCCACCCCCCCCCCCCCCTCCCACCTAAACTAAAAGCTAAAAACTAAACCATAAAGTTAAACCCTATAACTAAATGCTAACAAAATTACTCTACAAGATCAAAATTACTCTACAGGATCATTTGTAGAGTAATTTTGAATTGTATGTTATTTGATAAACTTGCATGGTAATTTTGATTCAGTTGTAAATGAATTTTGATGCAGAGTAGTTTTGATACACTTGTAGAGTAGTTTTGATAATTACCCTACAAGAACAAAATTACTCTACAAGAACGTTTTACAAAATTACTCTACATGATCACTTGTAGAGTAATTTTGATAGTTACTGATAATTATAAAAAAATCACCGCGTTTTTTTGTCTTTTCCTTTAGTTCGTACGTTTTGTACGTTAACTTTATTTGTATTTAATCTTTTACCTATACAGTTAAGGCACAAGATAAGAAAAAAGGAATATGATGAGAAAATAATAATGAATAGTTATCTTTTTTTTAGTAAAAATACCCGAAAATGCACTAAATGAACATTTATATCATTCATGAATATTGCATTTAAAGGCAATAAAAATTTGCAGCGTGTTACTGTAAAATCAATTATAAATTTGAACATAACAAAAACATAAAAATATTGTTGAATAATGAATACCAAACAAATGAACAACTCACATTGAAATACAGTCAGCTTTATGACGATTTTCTGTGTAATTTATATATTTTATTACTCGAATTCTTATAGTTAATATCGTAGTGTCTACACTGTTTAGTTTGAGACGTATTGATCATAATTTTCATTTCACGTTTGTCATATCAATACAAATTCGTAAATACAATATATTATGTCTATAATAGTTATTTAATAAATTTAGATGCTAAAATAATTCTAATAAAACACGTATAATCTAAAATACGGTCCTACAATATGTGTATCATTTCTAAATAAATTAGCCCAACAAATATATATCGTCACAAACAGAATTCACGTCAATCGCATGACCACCTTTCTTTGCCTTTTCTTTTTACAACCATTTTATTTTATTCAACATTTAAATTTTAAGCACCAAAACCAAATTAAAAGTAAGAAGTGTATTGACAGCATAATTACATCAATGTACCTAGGGTGTAAAAGAGTCTGGATTATATATTAACAACTCGTTAAAAACTCAAAGTAAACCAAGCTTAAATGAGTTTGAGTTTAAACTTTGAGCTCTTTTAATAAACAAGTTTGAACCTGAGTTTCACATATTAAGCTTGACTAGACTTTGTGTGCCTAAGCAGCCTTAATCGAGCCTAATATTAATAGTTTTTATTTAGTATATTGAATAGTATTTACGTAATAATAATTATTATATATAGAATTATCATAAAAACAATTACAAGTATATATATACTATGTTATATATTATAAAAACTACATTTACAAATAAATAAAAAATATTATAAATGTATTTAAATAATAGGTACTAACGATAGGTAGATGGTAGCTTAAAAACAAGTTACTCTCAAACTGGTGGAAGAGAATACTTTTTTTAACGACAAATTTGGATCACTGATGGACTACTAGAGTATCATCGTGTCATCAGCGGAACCATCCGATTATATCTATCTCCATTAGACATAATGTCTATACACCAATTTAGGAGAAAACCTAATAAAATGGGAAAAACTCCTCTTGTGAGAATTGAACGCAGGACCTATTAATTCCAAAGTTTTATCCCACAAAGATTATATTTAAAGATTAAACTAAGAAGGACACCAAACACTCATGTTTTTTGGAAACCTTGAAGTAACCACTTCAGTCGTTCTCCTTTCCACGTGAAGTACTCTTTCTCTAGATCTCGTCTCCATAAAAAAATTAAAAAAAAGAAAAGTAATTACAATCCACGACTTAAAATTTTTAAATACAATAATACATAACGAAAGTTCTCAAATGGCTGCATTGGATTCCTAAAAAGGTTAATTGTTTCCTTTGGAGGGTGGTACTTGACAGAATAGCAACAAAAGAGGCATTACAAATCCGTCGTATTCACCTAGCCTCTTTGCAGTGTGTATTCTGTAATGATGCATTAGAATCGATTAATCATCTTCTCATAACATGTGATTTGGCTCAAATGGTGTGGACTTTAGTCTTCCAATGGATGAAGATCCAGCAACCGATGTACCTATTGAGCGTGGTTCAACTATTGGAAGTTATAGATTCATACAAATGGAAAAAAAAAAAAGTCAAAAGGGCAGTTTATGCTATTGTGGCGGCAACTTGTTGGAACCTATGGCTAATGAGAAATGAAATCATCTTTAGAAAAAAATCTCCCAACATTACAAAGGTTATTGGAGACATTAAAGCAATATCGTTCACTTGGATAAAAAATCGGGCAGGACTCTCGGAGACTACATGGGGAAATTGGAGATGTTTTAGTCTCTAATCTTTTTTTGTCTATGTAGTTACTATATTTGTTTTTTAATTATGTTTGTACTGTTTCTTGAGCGCCTTGCTTAAGTGTTATAAAATTTCCGCCCTTTTTCAAAACAAAAAAAACATACCCCCTAGATCTCCTTATCTACAGAAAAAGTAATCACAATCATTGACATAGAGAATTGAAATCCATATCCTAGTACAGAAAGTTGAAAAATCATGTCTACACTACTTGTACCTTCCAGTATTTTTTTTAATGGCAAAAACACTTTATTTATATAAATAAAGAGGCAGCAAGAAGCTGAAAGAAACAAACAACCAGAAAAACAAAAAAACCGAACAAAAAAACAAATACAAGCCATTACAACATGCCAACAATATCGAACTTATCCCAGTTGTCCCAAGAAGGCTTGTTGAGCTTCGATCGGTTGCAAATCCACAAAAACACGCCTTCCTTCACGAGATCCACAGTCTTTTGGATAGGGATAAAAGTGTCTTCGAAGATCTTGGCGTTCCTGGCGCTCCATATTCTCCAAACCGTGGCTGCAACAATCGTCTGAACCAGTTTTTTCCACACCCTCGCACCCGGTGACTCTTTAATGTATGCTACAAAAGCCGACAGAGAAGCACAATCAAGAGGAAACTTAAGCCGAACCCATGACAGCACATTCCACCATATACTTCTAGCCCAAAGACAATTGAAAAAAAATATGTTCCGGGTTCTCAGTTCCAATGCCACACCGAGGACAATAAACGTCCGGCAACGGTACAACCCTATGCGCTAAGCCCTCCTTAGAAGCAACTTTGCCAAGTAAAGCTCTCCACAGCAGCAAATTAGCTTTAGGGGGGACCAATTATTCCAGTCGAACCTCAACGTGCTGCTCGAATCAGTCCCCAAAGACCCTTCTATATCGATACGAACTTGCTTCACCGAGAAAGACTTATCCCTATCATTTCGCCATGACCAACAACCATCCTTCATAATCAGATTATCACTAATGTTGATGCCCAGTTTCTCTAAAACCTGTTTCATACACCCGATATCCTTCCAAACCCCGGGGACCGATTTTTTTAATCGGAATTAACTGATCAACTGTATTGTTCTTATGAACCCTCGCGATTACTGATGTGCACAAAATGCAACATATAAATTACATCAATCATTTAATTGTGGCATAAAACTAACATTTTTTAGTACTAATGTTGGAAAAAGTGTGTTTTTGTCTTCCTTTTTTATTTTCATGATTAAATGAGCTCAAATGAACAAAAGAAACAAAAAAGGCAGCTAAATCTAGCATAAATACAAGAAAAGGAACAAACGTGGCATGCCCGACCTCCCCGACAGCATCTTCCCAAGCAAAACAAGAGAACCGAAGGCTGAACACGCCCCGTTCTCAATGAACACGGGGGCGTGCCCAAGTGATTGCAGAAAAGACAAAGCTGTAGAAGCTTCTATCACCCACCACGGGGGCGTGCCCAGCGAACACGGGGCCGTGGTCAACTCTAAGATTCGCAGAATCTGGGGAAATCTTGATAGTACAGATACGCTTCTGCACACGGGGGCGTGCCCAGCGAGCACGGGGGAGTGGTCAACTAATGCAGACAAACTGCAATTAATGAAGAAAGAGAAGGAAGGTGGACACGGGGCCGTGCCCAATGGACACGGGGCCGTGCCCGAGTCTCTGTTCAGCCTATAAATAGGGGTGCTTGGCTCATTTGCAAACCATCCCTTGGCACACCACCTCTCTCACACTTCACCCACCACCATCACAACACCATCATCCACCACCATCGTCCATCGTAGAGTGTGTGAGTCGTCTCGGGATCCAAGATTGATCGTAAGAGTTCTTGACAATCAAAGGCCATGTTTGCCTAAGTCTCTTACATCACTTGGTGAAGATAAGTGTCTAGTGTAATACTTTTTATTTTTAATCTTTTCGCACTTTTTACTTGGTTATGTATTAATGACTTTATTAACTAGTTTCTTATGTTGAAGGTGATTCTTCCTTATCGTTTGTCCGTGGTGTCTTGGCATTATTTTACTGTCTATATAAAATAAAAGATTTTCACCATTCATATCTCCACGGTCTATATGGAGATATGTTGGCTACCTGGTCGGGGGTTAAGGGAACGGTTTGGTAAGAGTCTTGCCTTATTCAGTGTATAGATCCTGCAAAGACCTGGGTCAAATTTAGTAGGACATCCTTCAATACCCACCGGTATTGGATGGCGGGGGTCCAAACTTTTTGATCCCCTCATATGTAAACTACTTTTAATACTTTAATCCGGCTACTTAGGACTGTATCCCTGCTGACTCAGACTACTTAGCCGAGGGTAACGTCACCTTCAAAAGAGGGGCCTACCATAATATGCATTAATAACTTAATTAATTATCTTTCAATAATCCGGCCCTTTAGGATTGTATCCTTGCTGACTTAAACTACTAGGTTGAGGGTAATGTCACCTTCAAAAGAGGGGCCTACTACAATAACTAAGATAATCTCTTAAAAAGTGCAAAAGTGCGGAAATAATCAAAGGTTACACTAAACACGAGTCGGATCCAAGTGATTCATCTTGTCTATCTGTTTTTATTTTCTTTTTCAGCATTTTAGTTAGTTTTTATTTTTCTAGGTTAAAAACCTTTTTTCTAATAATTTCCATTACGATAATAAATAGACAAGGGGATAGCGGATCGCCCTGCCTTAATCCTCTTTTGAACTTGAACTCGGCCGTTGGGGATCCGTTCACAAGGACCGAACCCTTTCCAGACTTAAGACAACCTTTAATCCAAGTTATCCATTTTTCTGGATAAGACATATACGACATCATTTGAAGAAGAAATTTCTAGTTAATCGAGTCATATGCCTTCTCGAAATCGACTTTGAAAATTAACAACTTGGATTTATTTTTCTTGGCCCAGGCAATAGTCTCACTGATGATAAGAGGGCTATCCAAGATATTTCTGCCTCCGACAAAAGCTGACTGATTCGGGGAGATGACTTCATAAACTATTCGTTTAAGCCGGTTAGCGAGCACCTTAGCAATGATCTTATAAACTGACCCAACCAGAGATATCGGCCGGTAATTCGAGAGCTCTTGCGAGTCTTTGGCTTTCGGAATGAGAGCCACGAAAGAGGAATTGCACCCATTACTAATAATCCCGTTGTTATAGAATTCATCCATAACCCCCATCACTAGAAGCTTTAAATCTTTCCAAAAAAACCTTGAAAAACTTCAAGGTGAATCCGTCCGGGCCCGGGGCCTTACCACCATTGCAATCTTTGATAGCATTCCAAACTTCAGCCTCCGAGAAGACCTCGACAAGGGACAAAGCACTCTGAGAAGAGATTGATGGTATACCATCACCGAGAAACTTGGGTCTTCGATAAATAGGCTCCGAAAATTGTTTGCTAAACCAGCCCTTAATTTCATTTTTGAGCTCCCACGGGTCCACAACAAGCCTGTCATTGAACTTTAGCCCGTTTATTCTGCTGCTCGCCAGATTAACATTAACCATATGGTGAAAAAACGAGGTATTCTCATCGCCAAACTTATGCCAATTAATACGAGCTTTTTGCTGAGCGTTCTTTGCCTTAATCATTTCCAGCCCATTAACCAAAACCCTTAGATCGATTCTTTTTTTTTTTTCCGAAGCCGAAACTGTACCTAAAGCAGCCTTTCTTTCAATATTTTTTATCGTATCTGTCATGTCTTTAACATCCTTTTCCTCCGCCTCTTTAGCATCCCCCCTCCACTTTTTAATATCTAATTTAACCCGTTTCAGAATCATAAACAGCGCCAAATCTTTCTTACCTTCCGTATTCGCAGTAGCTAACACATTCTGCACTATATTTGTCACTTTTTGGTCCCCCACCCAAGAGTTGAAAAACTTAAAAGGGATGGGGCCAAAATCTACTAGGTTGCAAGATAACGCAATCGGACAGTGGTCTGAGGCACCTCTCTCCAAGACAACCGCTTTCGCCGATGGCCATTGGTTCAAAAACTCCTCATTGACTAAAAATCTATCTTATTTGCTCAATTTAACGTCTGAATGACCCGAAATAAAAGTAAACTTACCTCCAGTCAATGGGTATTCGAGAAGGCCTGCCTGGTAGATGAAATCGTTAAAAGCATCCGTCGCCCCGCGATCAAATCTGGAGTTAATTCTCTCGCATTCAGCCCAAACATCATTAAAGTCACCAAATATCACCCATCTCCCACTATACTGGTCATATATCTCAAAAATATCATTCCAGAGAGTAACTATTTGATTTGCATTATTGGGGGCATGAATATTTAAAATGTTCAGGCTACCTTCTATACCCTTGACTTTGCCAGACACTAACAAGAACCTTTGACTTCTCTGGATCGACTCTTCTTCGAAAGTGTTTGGGTTCCACAAAAGAGCCAAACCACCTGATCTGCCAACTGAATCCCTAGAATTGTCCCAGAACCTTCGAAGATAAATGTCCGATAAGCCCACTTTATGCGTCTCCTGCAAACCAATCACATCCACTTTCAGCTTCTTCTTCAGGTTTCGAATCCACGGCCCTTTATCGGCTGCTAACACCCCATTAATGTTGATGGATAAAAAATTCATCGGCAACGTTGGATCTCCATTTCCCCACTAACGATTTTCCTCACATGATTCTCAAATCCATCAGTCTCGATGCCTAATTTGGTGCCGAAGACAAGAGTCGCCGCCACTTCTGTTTCGAACTCATCATCATGTTCGCGAATTGAATCCTTGTCCGATTCACCTGTACTATTCACCTTATCTCCTCTAACCTTCCCTTTCTCCATTCTAAGGATTTCCTCGATATTAAATGGGTCTGAACCTACCCCCTATTCTATTAAAAAGTTTAGATCTAGAGTCACAAAGTTTTGGGCCTGAGTTTTCTTAATTCTCCTGGTTCTGGGCCTAGTTGTAATATAACTAGGTCTATTGGGCTCCGTTCCAGTCTCCACGTTTTGTATTCCTGGCCCACATCCCAGATCACAGATGTTGGCCCCTTCTCTCTCCTCATTATCAATATCGGAAAATATACACGGGTCCCCCATCAAAACATCCCCATGCGTGTCATCATTACCAACATTCTCCTCCTTTTCTCTATCATCATTAATGTTAACAGTCGGCGCATCCCTAATCCCATGTGTCACATCCACGTGCCTTTCTTCCTCGAAATGTGAGGACGTGAAAACCTTTGGGTTCTCAATGCATGGAGACACACTTGCACTCATGAAACAGTTGGGTTCCATGTCACCGGACTCGGAAAAAACATCACCGTCCGCCGAACTAACTAAAGATTCCGACACCGATCTGTCCTCTTCTAGAAACACCGGAATCCAATTACCAGAAATTTCTTCCACCCAAACTTTGATGGTTTGCTCCTTCCAAATTAGATCGAATTCAGCCGCGATCCTTTTGCCCGTATTGACTAAAATAGCCAGACGGTCATCTGCCATGTTACCATCACCGGAATCCACCTTCGATTTAACCAAAAGCCGTCCACATCTCTCCTGGATTTTATTGATTACATGGCGATCCCAGAGGGTAACTGGAACACCCAGGACTTTGATCCATGCCACCCTCTCATAAAGTGGCGGAATACCCTCCCAAATGTATAATCTCGAGAACCATTTTTCCCACTCGTTTGCCCTTTGATAACGGAATTCTTCCGCTTCCACCGGACTTTTAAAACACAACAAAACTTTTAGTCCCCCTAAATATTTCAGCTCAATACCATCCTTCGTAATCCCAGAGAGATGCTCTTTCAAATTATTGAGAATATCAATGTCTTTAGTTTCCCCAACAAGAGACTTGAACTCGAAAGATTTTTTAGTTGTAGTATTCATCGGTGGAAGTTCAATTCTGTCAGCAGAACTGCCAACAACTTTAGATTGAACAGCTGAGCTATATGTTTTCCTACCTTGTTGATGCACATCCATCTTACCCGACACCTCGATCGGTTTGGGCTCCGGAGCCAGACCATGCAGTCTATCAAACACCGAAACTCTCTCTCCCAAATTCTGGGAAACAATCTTCGAGCCAAAACTATCAAATTTCGCCAAATTGACTCCTAAAACCGCACCTTCAATCCTTACTTCTTTCAGTTTCCCGATCCACCCGGTAGGATCCAAAACGTTGGACAACTTTAGGAAACCAAATTTATTCCCTGCTCTATCCTTCTTAAAAGGAACGAAGATGTCCTCCAGATTATCTAGGTGTTCAAAAGCTTTCCATAAAGTCTCCCGGGTGCACGCTTCCGGGTGGTTGGAGATGAAAAAAGACGTCGTGTTTCGTAGCCTACGTTCCCTGTTCAAAAAAGATTTCTCATGTCTGGCTTCCTTTTTACTAAGTACCTTTTTCCAGTCTTCCTCCATGTAGTATTTGTTTTTTTTAAGCCTCCCAATTTCCTCATATTTTCTTCTTTGTAAGTCGACATACGATTGCAGGTGAGAATTCTTGTCGGAAAGTCCCCACCGACGATTACGAGCCATAACCGGAAAAACCTAAGAAATCACGGAATCTTTAAAAGGTTAAGAGGATTCGAATCGATCTAGCTGAACTATACTGATAGCCGCGACCAATATCAGACCTCCTAAGCAATCAAGAAACCGGATTCAAACAATAGAAGGAACGAATCAAATACTCCAAACAACCCGGACCTAGAAGGCGAATGGATAAAATGAACACCGCTGATTAGGATGAAAGGTAACACCAGATTCACGCAGAAGAGAACCAAGAACCTCGCACACTAAGCTTAAGTATCCATCATCGTCGAGCACTTTCGACGGCCGAGAGAGGAGAGGAAATTGATCATAAATAGTGATATTCATTTCAAGCGAGTCTACCTTGAGATCCATCGGGCTTCTTAACCATGACAGGGTTGGCTATCCAAGAGTGGTACTTAACCTCTCGGAGTGTGCCGGCTTGTACAAACCCTTCAACCTCTCTGCATGCAGCTTCGCTTCGATCAGGGGCAAGGCTCCTTTTTTGTTGGACAATGGGCTTCACATTTGGTGGAATTTTGAGTTCATGTTCGGCAACATCCCTATGGATGCCAGTCATGTCATCAGGACACCATGCAAAGATGTCCATGTTATGAGTCAGCAACTTTTTGAGGTATGAGAGAGTTTCTTGAGTAAGGTTGGTGTTAACCCTTATCCTTTGTTCAGGATACTTAGGGTTAATTGCCCAACATTGTTCTTCACTTTCATTCTTTCCTGAGCTTTCCCCTTCAACCATGAGGGCTTCAAGGGTTGGTTGAAGGGTTGCGATTCCTCTCCTAGTAGGGAACTTGACAATGCCTTGACCAACAGAGACAGCCATGCTAAATTCACTTTGGCTTGGCCTCCCTATGATAACGTCGTAGGCAGAAGGCATGTTGATTACAATGAAGGTGAGTGGCTTGGTTCTTTCCATTTCACTTTCCTTGAAGCAGACGTCCAATGTCAGTTGCCCTAAAGGCTTGATGGGTATGTCAGCGATGCCCTTGATGGATGACTCAGCCGGTTGAAGCCTTGAATTCTCCTGATCGCTGAGTAAGTTGAAGTATTTTTCAAACATTATTTCAGTCGTTGCACCGGTGTCGATGTATGCTTTGTTTGTCTTCAATGTTCCAACAGTGGCTTCCACAACCAAAGGGTTTGAGCGAAGCCCTTTTTGTGGTTGTGGGAAGCACAGGCATTGAAGCTCCCAAGCTTCCAGGCGTTGCCGCTTGGTGGGAGTCCCTTCAGCGACATTCACCATGTTTACTTCTTTGTTTTTTCCGTCACCCATTTTATCCTTCACTCCTTTAACAAGGTGAGCTAGTTCCCCTGATTTGACGGCTTCCTCAATTCTCTTTTTGAGTTGGAAGCAATCATTAGTGTGATGCCCCTTCTCTTCATGGAACTCGCAGAACTGGGTGGAATTTTCATTTCTCTTGCTTTTAGGCAGGGGCCTTAGCGGCCTGAAGCTATGCTTGACTTCCTCAGTGGCAAGTATTTCTTGAGGGGTTTTGGTCAAGGCTGTGAAGTTCACGACCTTGTCTTTGCTAGAAGGGTTCCGACCTTCAGACCTTCGAGGGTCTGAGCTTCGAGGGCGTCTATCATAAGAACCGTAGTTGCCTCTTTTTCGGCTGGGGCTATTGTGCCTCCAGCTAGGACTCCTCTTTCTTTGCTCCTTAATGTCAACCGCCTCTTCCCCCCTGATATGAGCCTCAGCCCTTTCAAGGGCTTCTTCCAAGGTTTTGGACAGGCACTTGTTAAAGTCCCTGGTAAGGTACTTAGAGGTGATTGCGTTCATGAAGCCTGCAACCCTCATCTTCTCATCGGCTCCCACATATGTTAAACCCTCCTTTTTGTACCTCTCGATGAAATCCCTAAGGCTTTCATCATCTTTTTGTTTGATCTGGAAGATCACAGTGGCATCCTTCACATATCTCATTTGTTGTGAGAAATTAGCCAAGAAACCCTTGCTTAGATCATCGAAGGTTCGAATGCTTCGAGCTGGCAAATCATTGAACCAGATCCTGGCAGACCCAACGAGGGTTTGCATGAACATTAAGCAACACTCGGCGTTGGACCATTTCTCTATCCTTGCTGCCCCTGTGAAGATCTGAAGATGATCTTCTGGATCCTCCGTTCCGTCGTAGGTTCGTATGTGGGAGGGCATCTTTATCCTGGTTTGAAAGTCATAATCAGCGATTTGCTGAGAAAAGCATGACAAATTGCTTGGTTTGTATGGTTTGGCCAAATCATCTTCCATCGTGTTGTTGTTGGTGTTCCCTTGGGTGGCCAGTACTTGATTAATGAAGTGTTGCCAAGGGAAGCTTGCCATCATTTGTGGAATGAGGTTGAAGCCTTGAAGGCTTCCGGGTGCAACTGCATAGTTTACTCCTAAAGGAGCACTCATGACGGCACGTCGTGCCAAAGGTGGAGCGGACAAAGCTTGCTCCCAGGTGGTTGTTGCTGGAGGTGGAAGGCTTGCAACATGAGATTGTAACAGCTGATCTAAAGTTAGCTCGTGCCCCATTGGAGCACCGGTTGCAACTGGCTGAGAAGAAAATAGAGGAAAAGATGTCGGATCTGGCCTCGTGTAAGTAAATGGACTGGAATTTGGAGGTAGATGGCTGGGACCAGCTTCATTCCTGGACACGGTTGGTTGTGAGCTTGTGAAAGGAAGAACAGGAGGTCTAGGAGATAAGGATGGTTCTGGCTCGTCATAATCCAACCGAATCCTCACTCCCTTGTCTCTTTCCCTGCTCACGTATTGGTTAAGGAAAAACCTTAACTCTAAAAAGTTATTAGCGACCCCTTCAGGGGTAAGGTCAATACGTGAGGGAGTGTTGGAAGCACCGACATTAGGAGATGGAACTCCTGAACGAGACGGGTCGGTGTTTGGAAGGTGAGAAACTCGGGGTATGTTGCTCCAGTTGGAGTGCTCCCCGGTGTTGAGAAGGAAGTCGGTATAGCCACATGAGTTTGGCTAGTGCTGGGGGTAGAGGTACGTGGGACTTGGTTTACCTCTCCCGGAGATTCTCCTTCAGACATGACAATTTAAGGAAGAATGGAGCTACACTATTGGTCTTCTTTTGAGAGAAATGACTGGCGTAGCCCCACGGTGGGCACCAACTTGTTGTTACAACGAGTATGAGACCTGAAGTAGTGGTCAAACTGGTTAGGCAAAAGGCTTCAAGGGTTGAGGTTTGCCTAACGCAGGTCGTGGGCTCCCCTCACGTTTGCAAGACGTGGAGAGAGGTTTACTAGTATTGTTGTTATTCTCCTTGAACCCTGAACTGATTATAAATAAAAGCAATCGTTGGAGAAGATGAATTATTTGGTGTGAAGAAGAGAAGCAAGCATGAAGCTAGTTCTCGAGAGGGAGAAGAAGAATCAGAGAGTTAAGATAATTTCTGCTGATTCTGGAATGTTTTACATGTTTGTCATGGCCTGCATTTTATAGGGAATGAGGTTTCTCAAAGGAGAAACCTTTGACTAGTGAATCTGGCTTGCACTGAGGGACTTACCCTTTTAGGGGTTGAAGGGTTCGGACCTGTGGACAAAAGAGAGTTCCATGTGCACATGTTTGCTTTTGCGGCTGTGGGAGAGTTGTATAAGCAATCAGTGAAGTGACTGATTACTATACACGTTCGTTTTGCTGTTCATCATGGTTCCCGGGTTTTAAACCCTTTAGCCTTTTAACCCTTCAAGTTGTTATGTTTTTTTAATCATTTTATTTAGGTTTGAGCTACCCGTCATCACATATCACATATGATTTTCAAAACAATGAACTTCATGACCAATGTTTTTGTACCCACTCATGATAATTTATGAATCTGTCACCATTTGACAGTTTATATATTTTGTTTATTCACTTATTACATTCATTGTTTTTTTTTTAAATTACAAGGTTAATAACTTTTATAAACTATCGTTGATTTTCAAAACCATGAACTCATGACCAATATATTTGTTTCCACTACGAAAATTGATGGATTTGTCACTGGCAGGTGGTTTATTTATTTTTTTGTTTATTCATACTTATTACATTCCTTATTCTAAAAAGATATTTAAACTTTTATGAAATAACACTTATAAGAAGAAATTTCAAATTTTAATTTGACAACAATAACATTTATGTGATGTAACAACTTGATTATATTTATGTGATGTAACAACTTGATTATAGTCATGTTTGAGCATTTAAAGGTCAATTACTCAATTTGGATACATGTGATCTTGAGTTAACTTTGGACTCCTAGGTTGTCAACAAGGCTAGTAATTTAATCAAGGGGTTCCGCTATAAATGATTCTTTATTTTCTCTTTCTTTTTTGTATACCAAAATGGGTTGCACTTTTTTTTTTAACGGCAAATTTCTTTACTCCTGTTGTTTGTGTGACTTGAACCCAATAACATTTACTCCTGTTGTTTGTGTTTAAAGACATTGTCTTTGCTAATGGATCACCAACCCCATTGGCCAAAATGGGTTGCACTATCCCACGTTTTATTTAGCAATCATTTGTCCTCAAACATGTGACTATATTTACTTTGCATTGTTAAAGAACAAGCACAACAATTACACGACAATGATGATGTTGGCTTTTGTTTTTAAGTTATCATGATTTTTATTGTTAAGAAACATTTACAAACCGTTATTCAAGGTAATAAATTTTGCATGTTAACCTTCGTGACATGAAAGACGGTATTCAAGTTTTCAACTCGCAGAACCAAAGAGCTTCAAGGCTTGCGTTGCATACTTGCGTTCATGAAAGATGCTATTCAATTTTTCAATAGATCATTGTCGACTTGTCGCAGAACCAAAGAGCTTCAAGGCTTGCGTTGCATACTTGCGTTATCATGACAACTACATCAATGTCTTAAAATCTTAATCTACGCTATGTGTGGTCTTACAAAAATGGGTTGCACTATCCCACGTTTTATTTAGCAATCACTTGTCCTCAAATATTTACTTTGCATTGTTAAAGTACAAACACAACAATTACATGACAATAATGATGCTGACTTTTGATTTTAACTTATCCTGATTTGTTATTACTAAAACTATTCTAGGTAACAAATATTTTTGCAAGTTAACCTTCGTGTCATGCAATACGTATATCAAGTTTCAATGGATCGTTGTGGCAGAATCAAAGAGCATCGAGGCTTGTTGTGTGTTATCATGACAATAACATCCGTGTCCAAAAATCTTAATCTACACTATTAATGAAATGTTTAGCAAAGCTAAGCTAAGCTAGCTGATCATTTTAACATGCATCACATATGTTCGAACCAAAGAGTGTTCTTTCTCTTCTACATCACAAACGGAGTCATACGGTTAGTTTATTATATTTGAATTTCATTTTACCATTTGTTTTGATTTCTTGTTAGTTTATTTTTTCAATATATATATCATTACTGGTTTTAATAATATCAAACCGGTCCCATTTGGCCATTTACTTCGACCAAAGGGAACATTGGTGGCTGCAAAAAAGGTATTGTCTGGTGAATTTAAGTTAAAACTTAAAAAGTCTTCGACCCTTTTATGAAGTTCCCGACAAGGGTATACGAAACAGACCATTTCGAACCAACAATCACCTAACATCAACATACCTAGTCCCACAACCTATTATTGGTCAAAAACATTCGAAACTATGAACAAAGATCCGAGGCCCCGGCGTACCCAAGTCACTCATCTCTTGTGTACGGGGAAAATCGAGTCAAGCCAACTCACAAGTCATTCAGTTGACTAGAAGCTAGAGCTATTCGAGTATACTTTTATGTTGAACTTGAGCTATTTGCAAAGAATTGAGTAAAATAACGTATGCATAAACTTCAAAAGTCATGTTGAACATTTTTTTAGTTTTTACTCGGACGTTGTATTTGCATACACATGATGATACACGTAAGATGACGTGTATAATATAATCGAATAGAGGATAGAGTTGAGTGAAATGCAAGAGTATCGGGTCAACTAATAAACTATTATATGTTTTTTTAGTAAAGATTACTAAACTCAATCAAACCGAGCTTGAAAGTAGTGATTAGATCATTGAGCTCGAATTGAAGTCAGGAATGAGGGTTTTAACTTTTAACGGGCCTGTGATGGGTTTCATGTTTAACGCTCAAGCTCAAACAGATTATCGTTTCATGGTTACCAGTTTGGTTTCACAGTTTAGGCTTTATTGGACTGGAAAAAAATAATGAAATTATTAGTTTAAGGTTAGCTATTGTTACCCATTTTCCAATTGGTGCCGATAAGAAATGTGGATTCCTGATTAATCAACAATTCAACATTTAAAGGGTTGTTTAAGGGATATCCAACTTTTCGTGAAGACATCCTCCAGGCCTCCCTAAGAAGTGTTACTGTTCCGATGTTTCTTTAAAAGTTTTAGGGTAAATTGCATTTTATGTCCTTTTAAGTTTCAGCAAAAGTTCAGGCGCTATCTTTTAACTAACAAAATTACAACAGTTGTCCTTTATGTTTATATTTTTTACAGGCAGTGTCCTTTCTCCCTAAAGGGATTTCAAAAACAAAGGACATCCGTTGTAAAGAAATTAAAACATAAAAGACACCACTTGTAAAAAATTAGAACATAAAGGGCATCCGCTATTATTTCGTTAGTTAAAAGAACATCACCTGAAATTTTGTTGAAACTTAAAGGACGTAAAATGCAATTTACCCAAAGTTTTTATATACATTATTAGATCACCATGGATAAAGAAGATATATGATGATATTTGACAATTCGAAATAAAACACAACCTAATTGAACTCATAAATAGACAGAAAGTATGACACCTACGTTCCTTATGATTACATACCCAATTCCCAAACAAGTCTCTGACCGAAATATCATAAAATCCAGTTAGTAATTTAATGCCAACAGTGAAACGGGGCAGCACAAGTTTCTCATTTTTAACAATGAAGCAAAAGAACATACCTTTGATCAACGGTGAACTACAGAAGGCCCAGCAAAAGCATATCGAGAAGAAACAGGGGCAGGTCTGTATTCGGTTTCTTCCACTCTAGGAACCACATTCTGGTTGTAATTTAATGGTTCATACGAGGAATTTCCCGGGTATACTCTTTCTACTCTTTCAGATAAAACAGTTTCAGGACCAAATCTGTAAGAACTGGAAGGAGGTGGCACATGATGAGGAAGATAACGCTCGACCAAATCAGAATCTTGTTCATAAGGATTATACGGTACAGATTGATGAAAACCGATAGCAGGATTATGACTAGTTGAATCAATGTTTGGAGTAACTGAAGTTGGATTCTCTTGTCGGGATTTAAGGCCATACGTTCTATAGTCTCTTTCACTGAGAAAAAGCGTATCACTTGGGGGCCATGAATATTTTCTTTCTTGATCGATTTTATACGGCTCATACGCAGGAGGTGCTCTATCTCTATCTCCTCTAAGTCCATGACTTCCATACCCTTGTTCGGTCAACAAAACCGGAGGAGAAGTCAAAGTTGGGTCAGATGGTCTACGAAGGTAAACTGTATCAGAGTGGGGGGCGTCTCTTTCTAGATCAGGTTTGTAAGGATCATAAACGGGATGCCTATCTCCTCTAAGCCCATAACTTCTATAATCTTGCTCGGTCAACAAAACCGGTGGAGAAGTCAGCGTTGGCTTTACGAACTGAGCAGTTTCTTGTTCAGGTCTA
This sequence comes from Helianthus tuberosus, assembly GCA_030545235.1. Lineage (NCBI taxonomy): Eukaryota > Viridiplantae > Streptophyta > Magnoliopsida > Asterales > Asteraceae > Helianthus > Helianthus tuberosus. The sequence continues at coordinate 64,162,737 of CM060423.1, forward strand.
CTGATAAAAACAGTATCCATGCGGGCCCCTTCTCTTTCTAGACCGGGCCTATACGGGTCATAAGCAGGGGGGCCAACAGTAGGTCCATCTCTTCTAAGCCCGTAACTTCTATACTCTTGCTCGGTCAACAAAACCGGTGGAGAAGTCAAAGCTGGCTTTACCATCTGAGCAGTTTCTTGTTCAGGTCTACTGATAAAAACAGTATCTGTGCGGGCCCTGTCTATTTCTAGATCAGGCCTATAAGGGTCATAAGCAGGGGGGGCAACAGGGGCTAAGTTTGTGTGCCTCTCTCCTCTAAGCCCGTGACTCCTATAGTCTTGTTCGGTTAATACAAGTGATGAAGAAGCAACAGTTGGCTTTGGCTCGCGAACAACAGGTTGTGGATTTGAATGCAATATTGGAGCGGGCTTGAATAAGTTTGTTAGCCTCTTTACCTAACAAGAAGCAGAAAATAGAAAATCTTATCATGAAATTAAATAGATAGCAATAAAACTATTTCTCTTAACTCCTATCTTTTACAGTAAAAGCCCCCGAAGTTGCAAAAATACTCCTTTTACGGTAATCTTTGACTGTTATAAAGTAAAAACAATGATGTGACGAATGAAGTGCCAGTAAGTTTGCCATGTTAACTTTTTCCTGATATGGCAGCTGAAAAAGTAGTACCCTGCTTACAACGTTAAAGCTTAATTTATATTAACAGTTTCAAAAGTTAGTTATTTGTGGAGATTACAAGAATGATATCCAAAACAGAAATCAAACCAAAATTAGTTAGTTATTTTAAAGCTTTTGATAAAAAAGTGCAGAGAGGGGCTCACTTGATCAAAAGTTAACTCAGTCTTAAACTTGTGAGTTTTTTCATCATAACTCTCCTTAATGGCCTTCTTGAATACGCTCTCGGGTAGTGGAAGACAGTCCTCATAAACCTCAAAACGAACCTGTAAAATTACTAATGATGAACACCCAAAAAATGAAGTGAATATCATAATTTGGGGAAATAACTAAATAAAAACAAAGGGTAAATTACACTTTTCATCCTTTGTGTTTGTATCGGATTGCAATGGAAGCCCTTTAACTTCAATACTTACAGTCACAATCCTTCCTTTATAAAAACCATTACAACCATTACACCCAACGTCCTTGGCACTAACATGGTTAAAATTTTCAGTTAAGTATGGCATGTGCCTTGCACATGAGGGTGGGTAGGCTATTAACTGAAAATTTTTAACCAGGTTAGGGCCAAAGGACGTAGGGTGTAATGGTTTTTATAAAGAAAGGATTGTGACAGTAATTATTGAAGTTAAAGGGCATCCATTGCAATCTGATACAAACATAAAGGATGAAAGTGTAATTTACCCAAAAACAAACCTGAAGAGGAAATCCCCCACCAAAAGCAGCCGGTTCAAGTCTCATACCCCCATGAGAAGTCGCTTTGTATATACCATACAAAAGCTTTACACTAATATCAAAGAGGAAAAGCTTCATACCGGGCTTGATACCCATAACCAGGTCTGTCTTGTGTGCTTGGACACCCATCACGCGGTAATGATAACAATCCCCTTTAGTTTTCGCATTGCACATAAATATAAGCCCACCAACGTTTTTCATATCATTGTTTCTTGAATGGTTTTTTGATGAACTTTCCACTTCTTTCTCTTTTCTGGAATGAGACCCTTTATTTGCAACTTCAGGTTTTTGATATTGATTATTTACTGGTTTAAACTTTTTATTATGCTTCTTCGGTTTCTTCACAAGATTTTTGGAATTCTGGATTTCCTTTGAACTAGAAGGCAGAGGGTTTTGGTTGGAAGACTTCTTCTCCATTTCAGGTTTCGCATTTGACAACGTGACGATTTTCTTCTTTTTCTTTTTATTATTTGAGGGTGACAATGCTGAGCTGGATTCCCCAAGTTTATTGTTCACATTTGAGGACTTCTTCATAATTTCCTTTTTAGGTTTTAAGGACTCCGGGGTTTTCTTATTCGAGGGTGACAATGCTGAGCTGGATTCCCCAAGTTTATTGTTCACATTTGATGACTTCTTCATAACTTCCTTTTTAGGTTTTAAGGACTCCGGGGTTTTCTTATTCGAGGGTGACAATGCTGAGCTGGATTCCCCAAGTTTATTGTTCACATTGGAGGACTTCTTCATAATTTCCTTTTTAGGTTTTAAGGACTCTGGAGTTTTCTTTTCCGAGGTCAATATCGGTGAACTGGATTGATCAAGTATCGGTTTTTCATCTGAGAACTTCTTTACCAGCCGACGTCTGCGCTTCCTAGACTTTTGGGCTTTCTGTGCGTCGCCTTCATCGGCTTTCGCCATATTCTTTTCTGGTGACATAGTGTTTCAAAGCAATAGTACACACTTTATCTATTAACTTTAAGAACCACCAAACTATTCACCATACACATAAACATATAGATCCTGAAACAATAAAGATTTGTAAAAAAAACCGTGAATACATAATAAAGCCAAGAAACCAAACGTCTTAAAAAAACATTAAGCAAGCAGAACCAGGCCGTTCAGGAGCCTTTTAAAAACTAAGACTTAATCATGTGACCATTGACTACGCAGATAAATAAGCACTTCCATTTCATATACAACATGTCACTATATTCTGATTAGGTTATCACATTGACATGTTAGTTAAAGTTTTATCAGTATATATCGTTAACTAAATTGTCATTCCACATTGAACTTACAAAAGGAACTGGATTACAATTACACTTTCAAGTTTCAAGTATATTATTTCTTCCTTAGGTTAGCTATAGCACAAAGACAATCTCCTGCTTTCTTTCTTTCATATCAAAGCGATCACTTTCCGCCAAAGTTCGATGTTAATTCTCCTTTACATTTTCCAACTACTAAAGATATGTGTGCTGATGATCTTTTGTTTAACACACATATCATATCATCCAAGTTCAACAACACTTATCTGCTTGATCTTTCATTTCATGTCAAAAACCTAGTTCTCAATTCAGATCCTTCTAGTGATACATAAAATTATAACAATTTTATATCTCAAATCACAATCTACATATAATTAGAACAACTTCTAGGGCAACGAAGCAAATAAGAACAGAATTAACGAACAATTTCAGATTAGAAACAATAATCAAACAGTTTATAAATTAGATCAGTCAGCGAAATTGTAACCTCGAAGATCTGCAGCAAATGAGAATTACAGTCGTCGACGAGAACGGAATCCGGCAGCGATAAACAGATCGATAATTGCGAAGATAAGAATTTGGGGAAGATATTTGGTGATGTAACGGGTAACCTAAAAAGCAACTTCAACAAAAGTTCGTGTTGGGCCTAACTTGTTAAGCTTATTGGGCCGGTACTTGAATGGAAGTAGTGGTGCACAAAAAACACTAACCCATAAAAAAAACCCGGACCCGGGTATTTAAAAACCGGTTTTTTTATAAGCGAACCTAACCCTACATGTAGGGTTGGGACCGGGTATGCATATCCTTTGCAGAACCCGAACCCGTAACCGGGTTTTTCTGTACCTGTTTTATACCTGGGTTTACATAATACCCGCACCAGGTTTTAAAAAACCCGGAACCGAGTTTGCACCGGGTATGACCGTTGGACTGCATGTTGTGTTCACAGAAGCCTTTTATGACCGTTGGACTAAGAGTAATAGAGGCGTTGGGGGCTTGTTTTGGGCAGATTTTAAAGCCTATAATATGTGCATAAATAATGGTTTGATGTTTGGGTAAGTCACACCACTTGAAAATATACCGAAAATCACCAAAAAACTCTCTTAAAATGGCTTTACAAAGTGCTACATCTTTCGTTGGGGTGGGTTCTACAACTTTGCAAATGCACTTTGATGTAATCTTGTTTAATTTCTAAGTTTTTAATGAGATGGGAAGTATTTTATATAATGTTCATGTTTATACATTCAATTATGAAGTCAAATAACAAAAAGCTACAAAAAATCACTTACAAACTCGCACAAAAGTTCTTTGCACGTCTTCTATTTCTTTTCAGCGCACCGGGTTTTTTGAATACCCGGATCAGGTTTTTTGAATATACCATGCCGGTTTTTAATACCCGATTCATACCCGAACCCGGAAATAGGGTATTCTAATACTCGGTATTAAAAACCGGAACCCGGTTATCTGTTATTGGCAATACCTGAAAATTCTAAACCCGGTTATACCCATACCCGAGTATGTACCCGAACCTGGGTATTAAAAAAAAACCCGGTTTTGTGCACCTATAATTGAAGGAATGGTCTGAGAGAACCCAATCAATGCTTTGATATGGCCTGTGATGGAGGCAAAGACTAAAGAGACTTCTTGTTATCTTTTTTAGCAAGTTGTACCCAAGTTTCGTAGGTACGTAGTGATGGTGAAAAAATATTAATGACACACAGTCTGTTAAAATAAATACTTTTGTAGTTTTTTTTTTTTTTTTTTGGGTATTTATAATTGTTATTTGTATCACATTTTTGAGTGATTAGAGTTAAACACTAGTTTATATAAGAAAATATGTTATTTTCAAATACACTTTTACTAAAGCAGCGATGTGATTCAAGCAAAATTGGATGTAGACGATGACGTTTGCTAATTGAAGACAAATACTGAATCGAGTAAGATGTTTGAATATATTTTACAGTAAGTCTCACAAAATGGGATTTGACCCTTGTTAACGAGTGACTTTACATTTTAATGATACTTTTTAAATTTGTTTTACGACAAAATTAACGGTGTTTCGTGAGGTTAAATGTGTTATTAAAATAAAATAAAATAAAAAACTATGAAGCTTTAGAGTGTCATGTTACTTTCAATCTAAAGATTTTTTTTTTCCTAAAATCTTTATATGTTAACAAAATATTTTATGTTGGTAATGAATTAGTGATAAAACTTTTGGGTTGTGAGAAAATAAGTGAAAAGACCAGGGTTGAAAGTTATCACATAAATACAAGAAAGTATAATGGTTTACATGGATGTTAATCGATGTCCTTTACGTTCACTCTTCGATTCTTTAGTTGGGAGTTCCTCCACTATCTTTTCTTCAAAACAATAAAGATCACAGTTTACAATCTTCTCTTTAGTATGGTATCAAAACACTACTCTCTAATTAAGATATAACTACCTTAATGACCTATTCTTAAGATCATCCATAGTGGTCACGTGAGTGTGAAAAAAGTGTTGCCGCCTTAGCGTCACTCGCTTGAAAGGGCCTAGTGGCCATGTGCGTGTGAAGAGATTTGTAATTATTATCTAATTAATTTTTAACTTTTTAAAAGTAGTGGTCATGTGGCTTTTTGTTTATTGAAATCATCCCTAATGTTCACTTTTATGTGCATCTCTCCAGTGGTCACACCGACGCCCCACCGACGCCCTTTTGGGCTAGCTGGGACGACCCATGACCACTCAACCCTTCCGCTATGAATGGTCAAATTTTGGCAGGTATCTCATAAATGCAACATATATCTTTGAATAGATTTTACAATAGTCTCACAAAACAAGCTAGATTACTCAAACTAGGTGGCACTCCAATAGACCATTCGGGTTTAGTTGAATTGCACATACAAGAACACATTGACGGAATAAGCAAACATTGATAAGAGTTTTATCACAGCGTTCTAAAATGCAAGTTTTACGCTCCTCAGCAACGTGCAATCACAATACATCCATCAATAACCGATATACACATTCTTTGTTCATTCTCTATTTTATGAATCATAATCTCTCTCATACATTTAGTAATCAAACATATACTAAGGTCGTTATTCCACCGTATTTAAATATATTCGTGGTTTTGTACTCTTGGACCGAACCGGACTGGCCGAGGTGTTGAAGAGACCCTAGCCAGTAGCCATGATGGTTGGATGATGAAAAACTCAAAATTGTTCTAATACAACCTTGCGCATGAAGTCCTCTGGAGCTGTTACATAACATAAACATAACATCTGTTAATAGATATAGCAGTAACTGCTATCTTCTATTTACTACACTTGTTTCAAGGTGTGTGTATGCATAAACGAGCAATAAATATTGGGCCATAAAGGATGGAGAGAAGGATGGGTACCTAATCCATTGGTGAACAATTTGAACTGACCAAGAGCTTGTCTAACGAACATCTCAACACCACTCACTACCGTGACTCCAACCTCTGCAGCCTCTTGCAATAGCCGGGTGTTTCTAGGTGTATAAACCGCATCAAATACAAGATCATATGATCTTAAATTCTCCTAATGAAATTACAACATACGTTAAAAATCTCATATACATATGGCACACACATAGGACACACACACACGATATGGTGAGATGAACGGATTGGGCAGGTTGGGTAACAGGTCAAAATGGGTCTAGGCAAAAAAAAAAAATTGACCCATTAATACTTTCTTGTTAATTGTTATTTTTTAAAACACTTAACGTGTAAAATGACTACAAAACTAATATGTTACAGTAATAATCTAAATTTTTGAATAATAGGAGGTTGTATTTTATGCATTAAAAATAAATTTTGGGCAACTTTCAACTTGTTTAACCATTATATCTTTAGCTATATTTCTTGATTTGACCTGTTTAAGTTAAAACACAACCCAATTTGACCCAATCACACACACACACACACGTGTGTGTGTGTGTGTATATAGAGAGAGAGGGAACCTTGGAGACTGGTGTTAGGTGCACATCTGGTTCCATGCCAATGGCAGAACAATTTGCAAGAATCATTCCATTTTGGGGGCAATATGTGTCCAATTGTTCGATAGGCAAAGCCTCACCAGACACTGCTCGTGCAAGAGACTCCGCCCTCTCTGTCCGCGAAAACTTATCATAAGGGCCAAAAGTAATAAAATATTATAAAACAGTCAACCGTATTAAGTCAAATGATCTACCAAAATTGCGGTTAAATATCACGACACGCGCTCCTTTGCTTTTGGCTCCGAAAGCTAGTGCTCTCCCCGCACCCCCTGCTCCAACCAATACAAATAATCTTCCACTAATTGGGGATGATCCATTTTGTACTTCCCCCTTTGAACTCTGCCTCTCTGTTCACCAGTAAAATGAATCTTTTAACTTCAAAAATGACCAAAAACTTTTTGGTTATCATGAGAAATCGTTTACTTTAATCTATAAGAACAATATATGAAATCTAGAGAGCTTCTTAAGTCGAAATTTAAATTATGTAATTGCGTATGGTACCTTGCAGTGCATCTTCTATAGCAGTGATGCAGGCATCGCAATCTGTGTTGTAACCAACCAGCTTCCCGTCAATGGGCCGCCTAACAATGGTGTTCACAGCTCCTATTGACTGACAACATGTGAAGAATGTGTAAAATCAGTTGATGTGCACCAAAGGTTTAGTCTTTTCGTATTTAACTGCAGTCTTAAATGAGTAAAATATAGATGAAACTGAACAGAGTTTTGACACCAAAATGGAAGTAAAAAATCGTTTCAACTCTTGGAGCATGCAAGTTGAGAGTTGAGTAGTTTATAGATGTGACAATACCTTAGCAAGGGGATCAACTTCATCGCAACATGCTACCGCTGCTTCCTTATGTGGTAGTCCAATACTATGTGTTCCATCAAAGAGAATACATGCATGCATTAGAAACACCTAGTCAATACACATTGTTATATTTTAGAAACAACCTAATTAAATTATCAACATCTTCGACTACATATATCATGGATTCATGGTAGCAATGTAGCAATTCCCATTAGTAAAGAAACAACATAATACGATTATACAAAGATTCTTTTAAATAAGAATAGCTCAGTAGCTAAAAATAATTAATCTTAGATAAAGAAGTACAACATTGTCCAACAAATCATAATCAAAGAGCAGAAATAAGCACTATTTGAATTAGATGAAGTACCTGAAACCAGCAAAATCTGAACATGAATACACTCTGAGGAACTCTTTAAGATTATCAACGAGAAGCGGGACATAAATTCCATTGAAACCACAATATCTGAAAGCAGGATTATGTAGCAGAGGACCTTTGCTATGACCTACTGGATTTGAGACAACACCAAACACTTTTGTATCCATGTCCACGTTATCAAGCTGATAAACGTTCTTTATGCTGAGTAGAGGCGGTAAGCCAGGTATGGATTTTCCTTCTAAAGAACCACAAACCATAAAGGCGCCATATTTTGGGCCTAATAATTGGCTTATAAGCCCTCTATCTCCAACTGCTCTTACAATCACAGGGACCTGCAAATTCAACACATCACACACATCAGCATTACTCACCATAAAAGCTTACGTTATTCGTTATACGAGAAGAGGCTTTGACTACAAACGGCTTTTCTTAAGACAAGCAGCCTCATATGATGATATTTAAACCATCAAATCTTAATCAAGATATACCAAAATCAGTACACATCAATATATCAATAATGTTTTAAGGGGATGTTTGGCTGTGTGTTTTGAAACTGATAGTTGCAACTTGAAGAATCGTAATTAATTGGAATGGATAACCATATAAACAGTTGATTAAAGCTATGGATAGGTAGATGAAATTTCCATTTATGTCGTCAGTTACTCAATTATAAGTTATCTTGATATGATTCATAAAGGCACAGGAGCAACAAAAAAGCAGGAACAAAAATAAAACAAAACTAGTTTGAACCAGACACCGGGTTCGAGACTTTTATTAAAAACTCATAAAATTCGACCGTAAATAAACCTTTTATTACTATGAAACCAAATAAATAAAAAAACTCTTCTAATATAATTCAACCTTACCAAATAGAGTAAATAATAATAAAAGAATAAACTAGTAAATAACTTGTTGGAAATCAGGCGCTTGAACGAACACGCAAACACAATATATGAACGAACTGTTCGACTCTTTTATTATTTAACAATGAGAGCACATCAATACAATAACCCTAACCCTCTATATATACTAAAACTCACTTTAGTCCTAACCCGACTTGAACTCTATTAAATAAATAAATAAATAAATAGACTCCTAGATAAACCTTATTAGTTTAAACTAAATAAAATATAAAAGACTCAATAAATTCTTAATTCAAGATTAATGTCTTCAAAACTAAATTAAAGATCGACTCCAACGTTTGACCCGATACAAATTAAGCCAACAATTCATTGATCAGAAGTCACAACATTGTTTGTGTGATAACATAATCAGTTTACCAAATAATAATACTGAATATAAAATATCTACTACAGTACAGTTAATAAATAATTAAATAGTATTGATACCTGTGAATGAGTAAGGATATGAAAGACTGGTGCTACATCTGTAATATAAGCAACTTCAGTCACAACTTTAACGATATCTGCTCCGGTAGATTGAAGACCTACAAGCAAATTGCCTAGGGTTTCTTTGCAACAAATGCCAATACCACTTTTCACGTAACTTGATACAATTATCTTGCTATGTTCTCGTTTTTGCATAAATTCATTCATCACTTCAGAAGCCAGCTGAAAGCACCGCAAATTATTAAAAAAAAAATGATCGCATTTAGGTTTGCAGATACACACAACAACACAATACAAAAGTGATCATGAAAGTAACTAACCTCAAAGTCGATTTCGACAAATTCAACATTCAATTCGATTGCGAGCCTCAGAATTTGCAAACATTTGTGCTTCAAATCTCCTTTGTGTGATTTATTCTGTGAATTTACTCTGTAAAAGATGTATTATTTTAAATGTCTATAAAATAAAAAAGAAAACGGTATTTTGGTGTACAAAACCCGGTTTGAGCCTGAATCAGTTCGGGTTCTAAACCGGTCTATTTTTTTTTTACCTTGGGTTTAAACCGGTATCGGGTTGTAAATCAATTTTAGGGTTGAAAAATTCATCCCACTGAAACCGATTTAGATCGGTGCAAAACTATTTTGGAACGTTAAAATCGTTTTTTTATGCGAGGCCAAATCAGTGCGGGTTGGAACTTGGAACTGGGTATCAACAGAAATATCCTGAACCTATGCCAAACCGTTGTGTTAGGTACTCAGGACCCAAACCGGTTTCTTTTACACCTCACGCAGTTAACATTTAACTTAATTTTATTGAATTTCATATTTTAACATGTTTCGTTTTCAATAATTTTTAAAATATTATTTATCCTGTTTTCTAAAACTAAAATAAAGTATTAATATATTTAGTAGTTCACGTTTTTTAAACAATTCCATATTTTAACACGTTTCGTTTTCAATAACTTATAAAATATTATTTATCAGAATTCCATATTTTTAACAAGTTTCGTTTTCAATAACTTATAAAATATTATTTATCATATTTTCTAAAACTAAATAAAGTTTTAATATATTTTGCACTTCACGTTTTAAATGATATTTGTTAGGGCAGGCGGGGTGGTGCGTGATACCACCCCATCACTCGTTAATCTATCACTCTACACCGCCGCCGCCCCTTTCTATCACTCGTTAATCTATCACTCGTTGAGTGTATAACGCGTTGCAAATCAAAAAATGGAACGTGTATCTTGTACATTGTGCATTAATATTTGTACATTGGAATCCCTATCACTAGTGATACCACCCCCACTACATTTCTATCACTAGTGATAGAATATTGGGTGCTGACATGGCATGATTTGATTGGGTGCTCCCATCACTAGTGAACCACCCATCCTCCCATTAGGTAAGCTCATGACCTTCGGACGTTTTTCTTAGTCAGCTTTTGATTTAGCTTAGTAAAACTCATGAAACTCTTCAATGTTGACTTTTCTAAAGCTGATATTTTTCTGATACGTTATTTTAAACGTTTTCGATTAGACCATGGGTTGTGGGGGTCGTCCCCACCCTGTCTCTTCTCGTCGCACTTGTCCCACACCGCCCCCTCCCACTTGTCTCGGCGCAAACGGCAATACCAGGTCGTTGGAGACAAGCCAACTAGGGCTGTAAACGAACCAAACGTTCAGCGAACAGTTCGTGAACCGTTCGGCGGGAAGTTCGTTTATGTTCGTTCGTTTAATAAACAAACGAACATGAACAAGAAATTCCGTTCGATTAGTTAAATGAACGAACATGAACAAAGGTCTCGTTCGTTCAATTGTGTTCGTGAACGTTCGGTAAGGTGTTCGTGAACATTCGTTCATTTGCGTTCGTTTATGTTCGTATGTTCGTGTTTTAATTAAAGATTTTTATACTTTCATATATTTTATCTATACTTTTTATACTATTAAACTTTTATTTTTATCATTACCCTAACAATTAAACTAGGAAACCCTCTTTCACCTCGTTTATGCACCATTTCCCTTTCTTTTCTCATTATTTACATCGACGAATATGATCTACCTCCGTTCCATAATAAGGGATTCAAGTTCTAGTGTTACTCTCTGGGGCATCCACCTTTATCCTTCATCGCGTTCGCCAAATTTATTTGTGTTCGTGAACCGTTCGTGAACACGCTCATTTCCTTAATGAACGAACACGAACATAAAATCTCGTTCGGTAAGTGTTCATGAACCGTTCGTGAACACATTTATTTCCTTAACGAACGAACACGAACAAGGCCCCGTTCGTGTTCGTTCGGTTCGTTTACAACCCTAAAGCCAACTGATTGGTTTGTCCTCCCTCTCTCTCCTTTATTATATTGGTTTTTATTTGGGTAGTCCTTCACACTCTTAGGTAGTCCTCAAAGTGATGATCCTCCATCCAATGTGACGTGACACCTACGTAACGGATAGTCCCAAAAAGACTACCCAAACGGCAAACCACACCCCATGTTCTTAATGATGCAAGAAAACTTCTATATTTTGAAATGCGTGAACCCAATATATTTTCTAAATTTAACAAGTAAAGATAAGTTGGGACCGAACATATCATGCTGAAAAAAATATAAAATATCAAATGCCTCGAACACCGAAATTAATTAATTAATTAATAATTATTATGTGATGATGATGAGTGACTCACTGAAAGTCAGGGATTGAGGATGAGGCCACAGGCACACCCCATACATACTCTTCGTCTTCCAATAAATGATGTAATGATTTTTTTTTTTAAATTTACAAGAGTGAGATCAGTAGATTGAACCACACAACCAGTATCCTAATTATTGTTACATGTGATGTAATTCGTGTTAAATAGTAATTGCATGACGGTGGAGGGTATAGTCAAACAACTTAGAGTGTTTGAGTGAAATCCTACCCAATAGTATTATGCTATGTGAACTCCCCATTCTACTTCTAATTTTACACTCAATCACTAGGTATAGTCAAACACCCCTCAACTAAAAAAAAAAAAAAAACATGATTGGTCCCTCCTCTCCTCTCAAACAAATCGGTGAAAGGTTACCGATTTTGAGACTCTCTCTCTTGGTCACCGAATGCCTTGGAAGCGAGGGTATAGTCACCGAATCGGTGACTCAAGTCACCGCACAACTCCCCGAGGGTTATACCCTCCACCCTGACATATTACGAATTGTTAAAAGTTTAAATAGCATAGTATAGAATCCTAAATTAGATTTTAAACTCTTTAAATGAACAACTTTATGAAATTACACACTGGGAGCGCCATATTTTATAGAGGTAGGGTGGTGTGTAATAAAGCTCTCATGCTAGTTAAAGCGCTACTTAGGCCATGGATGCATTTAAAAGATAGATTTTTTTTTTTTTCTAAAATACAAAAACAGATAAGGTAAATATAAGCTGGTTTTTGTGTGATTAATATGTATGTATCCATTTGAAGATATTTTGATAAACAAAAAGTTAACTAATAATAGTTTATACATGACATGGATGCATAGCCACCTACCACTGGTGGCGTCCAGTTTCCATGTGCATCTGCACCTAGACTCTCGTCGTCTTCTCCAACTAAATTTTATTTATATGTTTAACCCCACCACCATCTTAACTTTTTCTTTTGTTTTTCTCTCTACAACTTTATGGACCCAAAAACGAACAAAATCACAAGGGTAAAAAAGGTATTTGGGTGGGTACAAAGTTGGGTTAAACAATAAAAAGTTGTGGATGTTATAAGACCATCTCCAATGCAATAATCTGAATGTTACGTGGACGTCTAGTGACATCTGGATTTGGACATCTCCATTGGAGAATGTGTCCTGTGGGGACGAAAAGAAAAGTAGGACCCTCTCCCACATATAATATATTATTTTAAATTTCTTTTGTTTAAAGTGTGTTTGAAAATGGACGTAACATTAAAAAAGAATTGAATGTGTTTGAATTGTGGGGGGAAATTTGATGTGGCCCGTTTGGAAGTGCATTAGGCCATACATCGTGGAGTAGCACCCCCATGCTAAATCAGCATAGTTGGGTGCTAAACGCCATTACGAACAGCCAAAGGTGATGAGCGCCACCACAATAACGGGCGTGGCGTGGAGGAGAAAATGGGTGGGGTCCACTATCTACTAATCAATCATAGATTTTTTTTTATTTTTCTTTTCTTTAATTTAATATTAGTTAAACCATCACACATGACACTTTTTAGTTATTCCACTATACTTGGTCTTAGAGACGACGCTCTAACGGAACAAAGAAGAAATAAATGTGTTTGAAGTGTGGGTGAAAATCTGATGTGGAGCATTTTGTTGCTCGTCTATATGCTATCTTTATGTAATTTGTCCTGGTGATTGAAATGAAACAATTTCCTACATATATTGAAAGCAGAAAATGTGAAGTAAAGAAAGATGAGGCACCTGAATGAAACAATTGCAGGAAGAGTTGTTTGTTTGAAGAGAAGCTCAACATCTGCAAGATGGATAACAGAAATGGAGTCCATGCAAAGCTCAACAAGATCTGCACCTTCTTCTTTTGCTTTCTCAATTGACTTCACCATCTCTTCTATAGTTTCACTTTCAATTGCAGCACATACTAACAAGTTGTTCTTGAAACCCATCTGGTTAAGTTGAGTGGTGGTGGTTGGTGGTTGGTGGGTGGGTGGGTGCTCAATGAGGCAGAGTATAACTTGGCTGCCTTATACAAGTAAGACTCATGTGTATATGTGACATTTTATAGAATCCTAAATATATTGAACACTGCAATTTCTTGTGGCCTCAATAAATGATTAAATGCCCATTGCTACCTACCCACCCCCTTCCTTTCAGCTTCTTAGTCATTTGTCCTCATTCAGAAACATGAGAATCTCACCATATAACCAATAATTGTGATTAAGATGTTGACGTCAAGAGTTTGAGTCCTGTTGAAGGCGGATTTGATACAGTTTAAGCCGTTTATAAAAAAAAATATATATTTGCGGTTACTTATACTAATATAACATAACTTATCTTATTATGTAATTGGTTTTAAAACTTCTTTTTTTTTTGTTTTCTAAGAACTATAAAACTTCTATATGAAAATCATAAATGCATCAAGCTTATTCATTTTGCATGCAAAGATAAGTTTCGAAAGTTAGTTACATGAAAAAAAAAAAAGATGAAGTGATTTTAAATGTTTTATTACATTGTATGCCAAAAAAGATGCAACACTTTAAAACATTCTTTGGGACCAAAAACTAACCTTAGCAATTAAAAAATCAATAATCAAATTTCTTAATTATTGACAAATATTATTAAGAACATTGACTATGACAATTTACAAGAAATATCTATGAGTCATCACGCAAAGAAATTCTCTTTAATAATATAATATAAAGTTTAAAGCATTCCAAAATAATAATTGATGGGATCTTGGACGGGTATGGGCCCATGTGACTCTTATTTTATTTTATTTTTTATTTTTTGAACGGCAAATTTCTTTACTACTCCTATCGTCTGTAAGACTTGAATCTAATATTTTTCCTCTCAAATTGTTTAGCCTTTGTTAATGGATCACCACCTATTGCCTCATGTGACTCTTATTGTTCATAAGATTTGGGTAGGTACTAAAAAAAACTGAACACTAACCGATCATGGATTAGCCCCTAGTGATCGATAATTAATAATAGCAGAGAGAGAATTTAGACAACTCAAAGGTCTTTCTAGTATCTTTCGTATCAAATAATAATATCTCTTGCGTATGGCTTTATAGTTTAGTGGCATTTTAGTGGTGTGATAAGGTTTTGGAATCAATAGGTTCTGGGTATATGCATTATGCCTAGTAGAGATGGATCAGGTGGTTTCGCTGGTAGCACAATGATACTCCAGTGGTCCGTCAGAAGAAAACCCAATAAATCTGAAAAAACTCTCTTATAGGAATTGAACCCAAAATCGGTATTTAAACCTTATCTCACCCCTAACATGTCATTATGCCATGGAAAATAATATTATCTCTTAGATGTATTTTTAACATCCGAATCTAAACAGCAAATCCCATCAACATGCTCACCATTATGCTTTTCAAAAACAAAATGCTCACTATTATAATCTTTGGTCTCTTATACGAATTATTATTCGGTCCCTCGTAAGAATTATTAATATTGTTTGTTTCACGAGAAAAATGCCCGGATAGTCCCTGTTGTTTGCCACTTTTTTACCTTTAGTCTCTAACTTTCTAAAATTACAGCTATAGTCCCCAACTTTTGCAATTTCGTTCCCAGATAGTCTCTGGCATGAATGAAGGTTAGTATTTGCTGTTAACTAGGTGTGAAATTACTAGAATGCCCTTACTATTAAAAAATGCTTAAAACATTAAAAATCTAATTAATCCATCATAAACTAAGTGGGCCCACCATTTTTCATAAAATACAAAAACCAACCAGAGATATGGAAGTTGTACCGGAATATTATGGTTCACATAGGACACACGAAGCTAATCTCGAAGGTATTTAATGGCAGATCCGGAGCTGCGGATCTTGATTCAAGGAATCCGGCGGCGCGTGTTGTGGTACCGGCGAGGTCTGCCACGACAGATCTGGTTCCGATTGAAAACCGAAAACCGAACAAGTTACACCGTCCGATGTCACCTTTGCAGCATTCTTGAAACTGTGTGCATCCGTTCTCACCTTTTTTTGCAACAATAATACATGAATTTCCAATATAAAATTTCTACATACGAGGGATCTAAAAATCCTTGCATATAGTGAGGACTACAAATTGCAAAGACTTCATTTTTTTTTATTTTCAAGTTCATATACTATATAGAATTTGGTTTCAGCTTCATCGGAGTGAGTTACAGGTTCGCCGGAAACCGTTTCAGGACCGAGTTTAACTGAGATGGTGACGGTTGAGGTTGGATGAGGCAGAAGGAGGTGGTGACCGGAGTTTTTTGGGTGGTGTGCGGCCAACGTTGGGGTGGGGATTGGGCTGATGAAGATGACATGGGTTGGTGGGTCCAATCAGTTTGTTTTAAGATAGAGTAAGGGCATTCTAGTAATTTCACACCTAGTTAAGAGCAAATACTAACCTCCATTCACGCCAGGGACTATCCGGGAACGAAATTGCAAAAGTTGGGGACAATAGCTGTAATTTTATAAAGTAAGGGACTAAAGGTGAAAAAATGGCAAACCACAGGGACTATCCGGGCATTTTTCTCTTGTTTCACACTTAAGATTTATTTCTAACTAGTATTAAGCCCCCCCCCCCCCCCCCCGCGTTGCGGCGGGGGCGTAAACTGTGTCAAGTAGTACCAATACTATATCACTACTAGCGACCACCCACACACGAAAAAACAGGTAAAAACTAAATAACATAAAAGGAAACAATAACACCGAACGAAAAGCATACGTAAGATCGTTGAACCATGCACATCCGTTGCGTCGTCGTGTTAATGCGAAAAAATTAGACTCAAACGTAAAATATAGAAAAATATAACTAAGTAAATCTAGAACCCTCGCTCGTTGCGACGAACTTGCCAAACAGGGAAATAAAGACGTATTGCAACAGGCTTGTCAAATGGAAATAAAATAGACAAAAAAACATTGAACCCACACGCACGTCGCAGCGTATTCACTCACAAAATGTAGAACGAAACGTATAACGAAAAATTTGAAAAATATGAAAAGTATGGGGGATCAAAGTTGTAAACAAAAAAGTATTATGGGTTAACTTGAAAAAGTTGAAAAACTTTGGGTAAAAGTAAACAAAAAATAATGAGGTTAAAATGCAAAAAAGATGAAAACCTTTAAATAAAAAGTGAAAATGCCAACTTTTTTATTTGAAACACTCCCTGTGCTTAGAGTACAATTACATAAAACATCAACATGCTACTAATTATACATATTATTTGAAACTTGCCATGAACAGTTTCAATATTTTAAATTATTTGTTTTAATTTTATAACAAAATACTCAACACTTTCGTTAAAAAAGACACTGCTTGAAAAGTGGTATAAAGATAAAAGACAAAAATTATAATTTTTCCTTTTAATTATACATATTATTTGAAACTTGCCATGAACAGTCTCAATATTTTAGATTATTTGTTTTAATTTTATAATAATATTTTATTCTATCACATAACTTGATTTTTATATATATTATTTAAAAGCTGTCATAGTAATTCAATATTTTGAGTATATGTTTAAATTTTTATAATAATATTTTATTCATCATATAATTTGCTTTTTAATAACTTATGTACATCAACTTTTTCTTAACTATGATTGTTTTTTTTCTAACATTGCGATATAAATTTTATTAAAAACAGATACTTTGTCATTGTCTTACCAAACCGAACCAAGACCGTCCGAACAACATTTGTATCGGTACCGATATTTATTTTTATTGTTTTTGCTTTCTATAATATGATCCGGTAGCTATCGTATCGTACCAAACAACATTGGTAATGATATATGTATTCATTTTTATAGGTTTCTATTCTGATATTTTTTTATTATACAGCTCTGGCAGCGACGATAAATGAATATCATCGCTACCGATATCGTCTCAATCTAAATTAATCGATATTTTACAAAAATATTGGTGTTGGTAGCAATGATCGTTCTTTTTTTCATTTTCGGTCGATATAAATACATGTTGATTTCTATACCGAGTGAATTATCGTACCAGTATTGAAACAAACCGAAACCAATACCCATTAAATACCCGCAATAACGTACCGCCGCAAAGCGCGGAGAAATAACCTAGTTTATAGTATGAAAATTACCCTAATCATATTAATATTGTTTGTTTCACACATAGATAAAGGTAAGATTTATTTTTAATTACCCTAATTATAAATTACCTCATGTAACACCTAGAAAATATTTTATATTAGTGTCTCATATTTACTTTGATAGTAAATAATAATGACATAATAACTAAAATAATGTAACTTGGTTAAATTGTTGTAGTTAGTAGTTAATAGCAAACTTATAAAAAAACATGGAAGGTAAACATCATCATCATCATACTCAGTAAATCCCACCAATAGCAAAACTAAGGTAGGGTCTAAAGAGGGTAAGATGTAGACGACCTTACCTCTACCCCGTAGGAATAGAGAGGCTGCTTCCATTGAGACCCCCGACTCGATAGTAGTTTTGCATCAAGCCTTGGACATAAGGCACATAACACTCAGCAATTGAGACAACTGCCGATTAGTGCATGTACCCCCTTGTCTTTCGGCTATCAGCGCCACCACATGATGCAAGATTAACTATCCCCCACTTTTAACGTTATTTTCACGAAATTAGTAAAATAACGTTAAAACATGAAAGGTAAACAAGTATTGTTAAATGAAACAAACTTAAGGGTCTAAAATGGGGTAATGAGGAAAATTAGTTTTTATTAAAACAATTAAACAAAACACAGCACAATAATTAGAGTGTGTGTGAGCGTGGGACTAGAGAAAGGGGGAAGAACATTAAAACCCTCATTCACTTGATTGAACAAATTGAAAGGCAAATTCAGTCTAAAATTCGTACAAGAATCAAGAACATTAATCATCCACACTTGTCTAACACAAGGTAAGTTGTAAATTCAGTTTTGGTGATACATGATATTGCGTGGAACTTGAGTGATTGAAGTTCTTGAACAATTGGTTGATGTTATGACCTAAGGAAGGTGTAATCTAAGTTCTTGATCAATTCATACACATTTTGTCCTTTAGGCGTAACCCAGTTAAATTTTTCTGTTAAATCTGGTCATGTGACTTGCATATGAGGGCATATATGTCATTTCACTCTTACACTCTCTCTTTCTCTAACCTACACCCACATACATCGCCGGCCACCAGAAGCCCTTTTCCAGCGTCCTGCTCAAAAGTTTGAAAACCCAATTCCACCATCAAAGATCTGACAACACAATTCCGATCACACCCTCACCAAATTCAGACCTCGTTGCTAACAATTTCGAAGATTTGAAAACACATAGGTTGGGGTTTTTTTAAACCTCATTGTCGGAAAAAAAAAACAGAGGCTGGGGTTTTATTTGCCGACGGTATCTCTGTTTCTACCAATCGAGTTATATATACAACTAACTGTATGTATATCTAGAAAGTGAAGCCTTCTCTCACTAAAATACACACAGTTGCTTAACAGAATCATAAATAAAAACACAACCAAATCACACATTCACATATCAAAACCTAAATAGTAAATAGCTAAATCATATAATCGAGTTACATAATTAATCATCCGATCACAATGCAACGCGAAGAACAAGTAAATCGAATTTAAACAACACGAAAGTTATCTTTGAATCACGATTAATTACAATTTTACCTACATTGATCGCTTCTAACTTCTTCTCCGGCAGCCGTAACGAAGAATCTATGTTTCTAACGATCAAACTACATATACAATTACGATGTATGCATATGTGGAGAGAGAAACTCTCTCACTGGAACTCTACGAAACATGGTTGCTTAACACAATCATAAACATACAAATACACAATCGGATCACATATTATAACCTAAGCAGTTAAATCACATGACAAATCAATCATTCAATCACAATGCAATGTTAAGAATAAGTAAATCGAAATCAAACAACACAAAATTCATCCTTCAATCACGATTAACAACAATTTTACCTACATTGATCGCTTCTAGCTTCTTCTCTTGCAGCTGTAACGAGAGAATCTCTGCATCTAGCGATGAAACTATATATTCATAATACAGTTACAGTGTATTTATAGGTAGAGAGAGAGAGAAACTAAGTTTCTCTCTCTAGAACTCTCTTTTTATATCTTTGTTCTTCTCTGTAATCACTCTGTTTTTTGTTGTGGGGGTGGCGCCTTTTTGCAGGGGTTGTTAACAATAATGAGTCGGCAAATAAAACCCCAGCCTCTGTTTTTTCTGGCAACGAGGGTTAAAAAAACCCTAACCTTTGTGTTTTCAGATCTTCGAAATTGTTAGCGACGAGGTGTAGGTTAGAGAAAGAGAGAGTGTAAGAGTGAAATGGCAAATATGCCCTCACATGAAAGTCACATGACCAGATTTAACAGAAAAAAGTAACTGGGTTAGGCCTAAAGGACAAAACATGTATGATTTGAAAACATAAAGTACAAAACTCGTCAATTTTGAACATAAAGGACAACGCCTGAAAATGGGTATAAAGATAAAGGACAATCCTTGAAATTCGGTCTAAGTTAAATGCATACAAGATGTTTGACAAATCCTAAATGAATTGCCAATTTTAAATAATGAATGGAAATTGTTAATAGGAACATGAAGTAATGCGATTGGAAAATCTACATGCCATAGTTATGGGCCGAGAGGTTCTAAACCATTGTGTTTTTGAAGAAAAAAACACTATCAAGTATAAAGCCACAATTGAGTTTTTGAAAAACACAATAAAAAACGAATGAAATGAATTTGTGCAAGTCTTCATTGAAAAAGACAATGATACGACACACACAAATGATAAAAAACCACAATGATAAAACACAATGTAATCAAGCTTTCGTTTAATATGAATTGGGCATACCTAGTTCATTGTGTTTTTTATATCGATACTATACTCATTTTAAAGATAAAAAACACTTGTTTTTATGGTGTATTTTTTAAATGACGTACGAAAAAAGTTTTTAACTTTTTAAAAAAAGGGGGAAGTGAAAGAGAGAGATAATATTATCTTGCATGGAGGATAATTATTATGGCATAATACCCCCCATTAAAACACATGTGTCTTGGTTTGCCTCGTCAACCAAAGGGATAATCCATGTACTTTATTCTAGTTAGCATCCCGAGTAGGTGGAGGAAGTGGATAATGGCAACCTTATATTCGGCTAGTATCAGTCTTGGTAAATGGGTCTCCAACTATGGATTTCGAATGCTCACTGGGGCCTTAGACAAGGAGATCCCCTTTCTCCTTTTCCCTTTGTAATTGCCATGGAAGCTCTTTCGGGGATAATGAAAAGAGCCATCTCGATAGGGTTATACAATGGGCTTAGGTGTACATATGATGGGCCTTACCTCTCACATATTATATACGCCAACGATGTGATGTTTATGGGCGAATGGTCGATTTCAAATATGGTCAACCTTCAAAGGATTCTCCGATGTTTTTATTTAACATCTGGATTAAAGGTTAACCTTGCTAAGTGTCGTGTGTACAACATTGGAGTAAGCGATACGAAATTACATACCATGGCGACCCTCCTAAATTTCAAGCAAGGTTCATTCACTTTCAAACACCTTAGCCTCCTTGTTGGGACCAATATGAACCTCGTGAAAAATTGGAAATTGGTGTTGGATATTTTTAGAAATCGCCTCTCAATTTGGAAGGCGAAACATTTGTCCTATGGTGGGAGAATCACACTTCTTAAATTGGTTCTTAATGTTCTTCCTACATACTACTTTTCGTTATTTAAAGCCCCGATACAAGTTATTGACTCGCTCGAAAGGCTTAGAAGGGTATTTTTGAGGTGGATCAGAAGAGAAGGCGAAAATGAACTGGGTGGCTTGGAATAAGATGATTGCTCCTATTGAATATGGTGGCCTCGGTTTCAGATCTTTAAAATATGCTAATTTAGGGATGGTAGCTAAGGGGCTGTTTGGCAACTTTTGAATACTTAAGTACTGAACCAGTAAGAGATCTGAACCATTAAGTACTGAACTAGTAAGTGGTCTAAACCATTAAGAACCAGTATAATGCTTAATCATTCAGAGGCAAGTGCCTGACCAATTCAGATTAGAGGTCTTAACCATTCAGACTCAGTATAATGCTTAACCATTCAGAGGCAAATGTCTAAACCATTCAGACATTTGCTCATGAAACAAACACTCTGAACCATTAAGTGTTGAACCAGCAAGATGTCTAAACCATTAAGAGCCTCGTTAAGAGCTAAACAAACAACTCCTAAGTGGTGGTTGTTTTGGTAAAAAATTACCGAAGCAATCAAGTGATCAAATTTAGTTTGTGAGGCAGTGTGCTATTGATGTTTTCAAAAATGTATTAAGTTGATTATATATGAAAACAGTTTCAGGATATAGCTCGAGGATATCGGACTATATCAATAATCAAACAGTGAGCAATAAAAGTAAAGGTTGACACGAGATGTACGAGGAAAGCCCTTGATCAATCTAGATCGCCGGCACAAAACCTCGGGAGCTGACAATCGTCAGCTACCTTGTTCTTCTTATTGATTGAATAACCAAGATACAGTTGTAGGATAATGCTCGGATCGAATCTAAGTGTTAAAATGATTGTGAGTGTTAGAGTGTATTTGCAGCAAGAAATGAGAGTGTACGAGTATGAGAGCTCAAAAAGTGAGTATTTCCTATGATCCGACACCCCTTATTTATAGTTACACAAATAAACAAACTATCCTACAATTTCGGGATACTTTTGAATACTCTTTAACGACCGTTGTAGACCATTTCTCTCGGCTTCAACGTCTTTCTTCCAACAAGATTGAACGAGTCTTCAGGAGACTTAGTGTTTATGAACGTTAATAACCTGCACCCATAGCCTACAAGCAAATCATTAGTAATATTCAAGATACTGCCACAGGATGTTACCAATATCCTGGTTCGGTATCCTGATTACAGATAGCTAACACAAAATCAAGACATATCTCCAAGACATGGGCTCAGAATTCCACCTATAACAATTGTCCCAAAAATTTGTTGTCGTTGCATATCCCCATCTAACGGTTATATTTTTTAATCTTCTCGAGGCCCTTAAATGATTTGATAATATGATGTGACATGGAATAACTTCCCATGCTATTTTCACTCATTACATGCCTATATCTTATCCTTATTTTCTTTCTTTTTAACTGCCATCCCAGAAGTTGAAAAGGTAATCTTCTCTCTTATCTTTATCCCTCTTCATTTTCTCCTTCTTTATCCCCGATCATTAATGGCAAGACAGACCCGATTATCCTCCTACGATTTAGTTCCTACCTTCACTACTCAAAACCTGCTCCAAAATCCGGAGCGGGAAGTCTATTCGTTTGATAATGCCTATATCACAGCCCTCCGATCATCCGGTATTTTCCTGGACGGAACAGTTTTCCGGCCGTTTGATCGGGATCTTCGATCAGACGCGTCGTCAAACGAATGGCTTTGTTTTCTTGCTTTTCCTTTCACTTTGGGCATCTGGTTCCCTTTTTCAGACTTCATCATGGAGTTCTTTCGCACCAGAGGCTTGAGTTTCAGCCAAACCATGCCCATGGTTTGGAGGGTTTTAGTGGTACTTGATTGCATCAAGAATAACCACATCCCTGATCTTTGTGTTAATAATCTTCCTGTGGTTTACCGCCTGAGATCCCATGGGTCTAGTAGGTTCTTGTTTTATTCTACCACCAACCACCCTCTCGTCCTTCGGGCCACCAGGAACGAAGATGAATGGAAAACCAAGTTCTTCTTTGTAAAAAGAAGCTCTATCCCTGGTGGAGAGAGTTTTCCGGTGAAGTGGTTAACGAAGGGTAGGAGTTAGGGTTTTAGGAATACCCCCAAAATGTTCCTGCTTAATATCCTGGACTGACATCTTCGTTTTCTTTTATGCAGCGGAATTCAGAAAGTTAGCTCCTCCCCTTCCTGACTCAGTGGAAAGGATTGAGAACATCTACAAGCTACCCGAGATTAAAAGAAGCTTCATCCCAAACCAAACAACTTCAAGCCAACACTCCAACTCCAACATGTCTGGTAAGGGTTTCAACACTCCTGTATATGTTTTATTAATCAAAATATTATATGATAAAGTTTAAGATCACTCCCTTATCTGTGTAGAATCTGCCAAGATGCCTATCATCTTCGATCTTGAGGAATTGGACAGCTATCCTGGACCTGTCCAATTGAAAAAAAGAGACACTAGCCACCACCAGCTCCAAGCCAACTGTTCCTCCTTCCAAGCCTACACAGACTAGGGCCCGTGCTTCCGGGCAGTGTTGTAAAAGTCGGATTACTCGGCCATAGTCGGACGTAGTCGGCCTAGTCGGTCTAGGCGGTCAACGTGGTTTGTTGACTTTTAATCGGTCAAACTCGGTCAAAATCGGCCTACTCGGCCTTGTACTCAGACTACTCGGCCTTGTACTCAGACTAGTCGGACTTGTATTCAGAATATTTGAACTTTAAACATGTTTCATTTTAAATTATACTCAGTTGACATGAATTATGCTTATTTTAACACATAAATAATATATAACAATTAATTTTCTTTATATTTACTATGTCCGCGTACTCCCCGAGTACTCTCCGAGTACTCCGATTACTCCCAACTCCCCAGTCGGCCGACTAGGGACCGCCTAGCGACTTTTACAACACTGCTTCCGGGTCCAAAAAAGAAAAGGCTCTGACACTGCTGCAGCCGCTCCTGAAAGCTTCTCCTACGAGGATTTGGGCTTCGTTGACTCCTTCGAGCCTATGACCTCTTTCCTCAACAAGGTAAATATCCTGACCCTGTATCCTGCATACATATGCTGAGTCTGTATCCTGATTAGTATGTATTAATGATACCTGTGTTTTGGCTTGTAGGGTCTGCAACATCTGTTGGCCCTGTACACCGAGGCTTGCGAGGCGGTGAAGGTCCTGGAAGCCAGGCTAAAGAAGGCCGAGATCACCATCACAGACCAAGGGAGGATCGTCAAGGCCAAGACCTAGTATTATGAAGATAAACTGAAGAAGGTCTCCCAGGATGCTGAAGTCAAGTTGGCTGCTGCCCAGGTTGATCAAGATCAGGCCATGACCTCTTTCCGAGATGGTCTCAAGAATTCAGTCGTTGTCTCCCTTCTTCAGGCCAGGATAAAGATGTCGTATGAGGCCAAAGATGCAGGCTTCGAATGCCCGACCTAGCCAGTAGACTCTTGGGTGGCCAAATTGAAAGACCTTGGAGGGAGTCATGTGCCACATATTAACAAGTCTGGAACCGGTGAGCCTTCAAAGGTGGCTGAGGCGGCGGTTGAAGCGGGTGAGAAGACCGAGGCTAGAGCGGATGCTGGTGGTGATGGAGCCAAGAAGGCTGGAGAAGATGTTGTTGCATGAGGGCAGCGAGGTGGGCGATGAAGGATATTGATAACTAGGCCGGAGCCCACTTTTTTAAATTTGAATGGTCTGTACTTGTTGAACAATTTACATTTCCTGTACTTTTACTTTTCCTACACTTAGAACAATTTTAATTTCCTGCAAGTATAACAGTTTAAGGTGGAGGGATTCTGCTATTTCAGGACGAAGCCTTCAACTGTCCATGTTAATATGTTTTTAGAACAATGTTACATTCTTGGTGGATGGGTCTCGGTTTGATGTGAAGCCAAGAATGTAAACTTTTAAATCATTAATATTAGACTAATTTTTTGACCTTATCTCTGTGTTATATGTTGCTTTTTGAAAAATTTATTCTAAGTATCCTGATCAGGATATTAGCATGATATTGATTGTTTTATTATTCTTATTCCAAAATGTTTTATAAAACCTTAATAAAACATATTTTTTCATAAAAAAATCCACTTATTTTGATAAGGCCTTCAAACTTAGGAGAAATAGGAATCCATACCAGAAACATTTAGGTAGTATCTTTCATCCTTAACCATAGGCAATGTTGTAGAAGTCGGATTAGGCGGCCGATTAATTGACGCCTAGGCGGTAATCGGTGAGCCATCGCCTAAAAAGTTGCAAATCGGTTAAAAAAATCGGTCCCAGTCAAAGACGGTCAAAATCGGACCTAGTCGGTGAAAATCAGAAGAAATCGGAGTAAATCGGACTAATCGGACCCAGAAATTTATACTCACTTAACCCGAAGATGATCACGACAACCTTACTCTTCTTCTCCGGTGACCTTACTCTTCTTCTCCGACGACCTTAGTCTTCTTCTCCGGCAACGGTGACCTTAGTCTTCTTCTCCGACGAGCCCGGCGACCTTACTTTTCTTCTCCAGCAGAGAATCATGTCTGTAGAATATATTTATTGTTGTTTATGAAAGAGCTCGACTCATTTAGGGGATTAGGCTTTGTGTTTTGTTTTTGTATTTGATGAAGAAGAGATAGGAGTGGGAAACGGCGTATGATGATTAGGGTTATTTAAGTTTGGTATTATAACATATAACCCCCTCCATCTTTATTAGTTTATATTTAGTCCTCATACTTGTGAATTTATACATAAAAAATATAAAATTAATGGTATATGTATATAAATTCATAAAATTATACATATAAAGCCCATTCCGATTAATCCCTATTAATCCCGATTAATCCCTAGGCGGTACCTCACCGCCCGACTAGCGCCTAGCGCTTTCTACAACATTGACCTTAGGACCATTTGCAATGTCCCCAGCATAGATGTCCCCTGTTTGTGCAGGATGTTGCATCAGCTTATAACCTGCTTATGCATCTGCTTACTTAGCGATTAAACCTTACAATTTTCCATCAATGGAGAAATTCGTAGTTTAACATAAGTTCGAAACTTATCCAAAATCATGTGTTTTACTGGGGATAAACCCATGTTTTCATGCGCTACAGGCGGGAGTGTATAAACTCCAAGACTTAGAAAGGTGAAAACCTTTAAACCTTAGAGAGTATGAAAATACCCTTTCGTGAGAGAGGGTGATCAATCCTCCTATACCGTAAGAATCCAAGATATAGCCAATAATAACAAAATTGTCAGCCAATGTTACATAAACTGGTCCCGCCATCTTGAACTATACCCGGATAACTTGCGCTCCAGAAGAAGTGTTTAAACCCAACTCGAGAGAAAGATGAATATCGTTAAACCTTTGAAGGGATAAGAATCCCTTAAACCTAAGAGAGGGGGCCAATCCTCTAGTCTTTCGATTCATCTTGAGTAAATATCCTAGAGTATCATCCTGAAACGTATCCCCACAAAACATCTTCAAACTAAGGTGGGTGTTAGCTTGGCTAACACCCCTCCGATGCTTAAGTCAGTACAAGGTCTCAAAGAATAATAAATGAAATAAATCAATCATATTTAAATAAGATAGAATTCATACCATCCTGAGTTAGAATTTAAATTCTAAACACACTTGTAATAAGCCTTAAGGTGTATGGCATTCCTGGATCTTGGCAGCATATCCCCCTCCATGGTTTTTAGCCTGTATGCTCCCTTTCCGGATTCTGATTCTATCTCATATGGTCCTTCCCATTTTGGGGCTAATTTCCCATCAGCAGGATTGATTGTATTCTGAAACGCTTTTCTCAATACTCAATTTCCAACTTGGAATCTTCTCGTCCTTATATTTTTGTTGTATTACTTAGCTATCCTCTGCTGGTATACTGCCATCCTTAGCTTTGCTGCATCCCTTGTTTTATCAACAATATCCAACTCTTGACATAAGACTTCAGTATTTGACTCAGGATTCAGTAGACTTGATCTAGTTGTAGGTATCACCATTTCAGTTGGGATTACTGCTTCTGCCCCAAATACTAATGAGAATGGGGTCTGTCCAGTAGCATTCTTTACAGTTGTTCTATATGCCCATTTTCCCTTTTTGGCACCTAACCTCTTCTTCAGGTTATTGACGATTATCTTGTTTGAGGATTCTGCTTGCCCATTAGCTTGAGGATGCATCGGTGTTGATGTAATCATCTTTATGCCCCAACTTTTGCAAAAATCTACAGTCCTTTTGCTGAATAATTGGGAGCCATTATCACAAATTATCTCGGCTGGTATCCCGAATCTTGTCAGGATATTCCTCTTTATGAAGGATACCACTTCTTGATCCCTGAATTGTACAAAGGCTTCTGCTTCAACCCATTTGGAGAAGTAATCTAGCATTGCTAACATAAAAACCTTTCTTCCGGGAGCCTTTGGGGGCTTTCCCACTATATCCATCCCCCAGTTCATAAATGGCTAGGGGGATATGATAGGATATAATGGTTCTGCAGGCTGGTGCAATATGTTGCTATGTCTCTGACACGCATCACACTTCTGAGCATATTCTATAGCATCATTTCTCATGGTTGGCAAGTAATATCCTGTTCTCAATACCTTTGAAAACAAAGCTATGCCCCCAGTATGGTTGCCACAGTCTCCTTCGTGTATATCCTGAAGTACCTCCTTGGTCTCGGGATCCTCCAAGCACCTCAAGTATGGTCCTTCAAGAGATTTCTTATACAAGATATTATTTTTTATAGTAAAACGAGATACCTTCATCCTGAAAGCCCTAGAATTTTCATCCTTTGGGATATCTCCTTCTTGTAGATACTTCACAATTGGAGCCATCCAAGACTCAGGATATCCATCAGCAGGATCCTGGGTACTTGCTACTTGCTTATCCTGGGATTTGAGATGTTCCATCGCAGGATACAAGATATGCACTATTGGTATCCGAGTTCCTTCCGGTATCCTGACAGTTGATCCTAAGTTTGCTAGAGCGTCTGCTTCAGCATTCTCTTCCCTTGGTACCTGTTCAAGTGTAAATTTTTCGAAATATCCTACTAATTTTTTAACAATTTCAAGATATTCAGCAATTTTTTCGCCTTATACTGCATAAGATCCATTGAAATGGTTAGTAATCAATAGGGAATCAACATATACTTATAAACATCTAATATTCATATCCTTAGCTAATTCTAATCCTGCTATCAAAGCTTCATACTTAGCTTCATTATTTGTAGCAGTAAATTCATATAAGTCTCCCTGTGGCGATTTTAGTAGAATTCCTAATCCTACACCTCTTATGTTGGATGCACCATCAGTATGTAATATCCAAAATTCTAAGCTCTCACCTAGTTGTTGTACTTTTAGGCCAACTTCTTCTTGTATATCACTACTAAATCAGCCACAAAGTCTGCTAAGGCCTGAGACTTTATAGCATTCCTAGGTTCATATATTAAATCATAGGCACTTAGTTTTACAGACCACTTAGCTATCCTACCAGACATTTCAGGTTTTCTAAGCACATTTTTAATAGGATAATTAGATTTTATATGAATCCTATGTGTTTCAAAGTAATGTCTAAGCTTAGTTGATGCCATAACTAAAGCTAATATTAGTTTTTCTAAGTGAGAGTATCTAGTCTCTGCATCTAATTAGCTTTTACTAACATAATAGACAGGATACTGCTGACCTTCATGATCTTTTACCAAGACAACACTTACTGCATTTCCTGATACTGCGAGATATAGGGATAGAGGTTCACCATCTTCAAGTTTCATTAGTAGAGGTGCACTTGAGAGATATTGCTTCAATGCTTGTAGAGCAACTTCATGTCTTTCTCCCCATTCGAATTTCTTATTCTTTTTCAAGATATCATAAAATTCTTTGCACTTTTATGAGGATCTTGATATGAACCTGTTGAATGCTGCTACCCTTCCAGTTAGCCTTTGAACATCCTTCATATTAGATGGTGATTTGAGGTCTAGGATAGCTCTGATCTGCTCCGGGCTTGCTTCTATCCCTCTCTTGGTCACCAAATATCCCAAGAACTTTCCTGCCCCCACTCCGAAGTGGCATTTGGCAGGATTCAGCTTCATATTATACTAGTCCAGGATATTGAAGGCACTTTCTAGATCCTGGAGGTGATTCTCTGCTTTATTAGACTTCACCACCATATCATCGATATATACTTCCATAGTGTCCCCAAGTTTATCCTTGAACATCATGTTGACCAGCCTCTGATATGTCGTACCTGCATTTTTTAAACCAAATGGCATAGCAGTGTAACAATATATACCTGTGGGTGTTATGAATGTTGTATCCTCCTGGTCTGATGGTTCCATTTGGATTTGTTGAAATCCTGAGGATGCATCCATGAAAGTCAGCATTTCATGTCCAGCAGTTGCATCTACCATGGAATCGATATGAGGTATTGGGAATGGATCCTCCGGGCATGCTTTATTAAGGTCTGTGTAATCAACACAGACTCTCCACTTCCCATTCTTCTTCTAGACTACCACCACATTAGCCAGCCACTTATGGATCTTGACTTCCCTAATCATCTTGGATTTTAAAAGCCTTTCTACCTCTTCTTGGATGATTGCATTCCTTTTAGGAGCAACTTTTCTTCTTTTTTGCTGAACTGGCCTGAAAGATTTATCAATTCCAAGTTTATGAGTTATGATATCCTTTGATATACCTGTCATATCCTCGTGCTTCCAGGAAAATATAGACATCCTGCATTTCAAAAAGTTAGTAAGTTGTTTTTCAATATCCTCAGGGGTATTGACTCCTACAAGCACTGAAATATCCGGGTTATCTTTATCGAGGATAACTTTCTTGACATCCTGCTCAGAAGCTTCCACGATATCCTATGCTTGTATCCTTAATTGCTACCCTGCCCGGGATTTCGTTGAGGCCTTCATCGAAGAAGAGTAGCATTCCTTTGCCTCCTGCTGGTCACTTTCAACTTTGACTACTCCCCAAGGAGTAGGAATCTTGACACATTGGTGATAAGTGGAAGGTACAACTTTCACATCATTAATCCAAGGCCCGCCTAATATAATGTTGTAGCAGGATAATGAATCCATAACACAAAACCATTGCATCGAGTTTACCCCTTCAACGTACACATGTAGCTTTATCTCCCCGACAGTATTCTTCGCTTCTCCACTGAATCCTACAAGTACAGTGGACTTTGAGGTAATCTCAGCTTCTGGGATATTCATCCTTTTCAAGGTCTCCAATTGAATGATGTTGACTGAGCTACCATTATCTACCAATATCCAACGTATAAAGTGGTTAGCAATATACAAAGTAATTACCAGACCATCATGGTAAGGATCCTGGATGTTATCCCGGTCATCACTGTCGAATGTTATCACTTTGTCATCTGTGAGCATCGTCATACTTGTTGGTTTGTCTCCCCTATCTGCCTTGGCTTCTTTAGCATGCCTTTTAGCTGCAGAATAAGAGGTCCCGCATATGTCGGATCCTCCTGAGATAAAATTGATTATCTTGGCATCCGGTGGCGGAGATGATGCTCTTTCAGGATTCTTGTCAGTATCCTGATTCTTATTCTTCTTCCTGCTAAGAAGTTCTTTCAGATAGCCTTTGCTTAGCAAGTAACTTATCTCTTTTCTTAAGGCTATACAATCCTCCCTCATGTGCCCAAAGTCTTCGTAGAAGGCACACCATTTTGACTTATCCTTCCAATCAGCCTTCTGTTGATTCTTTCTTGGCCATCTTGCTTTGTCCCCTAAACCCTGCATGACATACATTAGTTCAGGAATATTAATTGAAAAACAATATTCTGATAGTTCAGGATATTCTTCTCCATCCTCATCTTCAACAACATTCACTCTTTTGTTCTCATTTTGGCATACGATTTAAAGCGGCATGGTTTATATGAAGATTTTGAATTTCTGTTTGTTGACTTATATGTTGAGGATGCATTCATCCTCTCCTGCATTTTCTTGTCATCCTCGAGCCTTATGTATCTCAAGGCCCTATTCCGAGCTTCATCCAAATTCCTGCAAGGATTCATTACAAGATCCTGATAAAACTGAGAATCCTTCTGTAATCCCATCTTGAACGCTTGTACTGCCGTAGCAACATCAAGGTTCGGGATATCCATGGATTCCCTACTGAATTTGTTAACATAATCCCTTAGGGATTCTTGTGGTCCCTGTGTTATCCTGTAAAGATCACCTGTCAGTTTCTCAAGCTCCTGCTACAAGAAAATTGACTGTTAAATAAATTAACCAAATGAGCAAAAGATGTAATAGAATGAGGTGGAACATTTAGAAGCCATTTCAAGGCTGATCCTGTTAAGGTGGAACCGAAGCCTTTGCACAAACATGCTTCTATGAGTTCCGGTGGGATAGGCTTTATTTCCATCATTTCCCTATACTGGGCAACATGCTCTTCAGGATCCATCGTCCCATCATAAAGCTTCATGTTGGGAGTTTGGAATCTCTTCGGGATTTCTGCATCACAAATAGGGTAAGCAAATCGGGATGTCTTGTGACTATCCTGGGATACTTCCGGTATAGGCTGCACTACCCCAGGCACACTTGATATCATGTCCTTCAACTTTTGAAGTTCTCTGGACAAAGCTGACGTTACACCAGTATCCTGCGAAGACTCAAGGTTATTAGTAGCAGGAATATTGGTGTTAATGGACAAGTTACCAGCTTGGCGATTCTGGCCATATCCTGGAGCATATCCTGGATCCCTCACAGTCGATATCCTGGCAGTTGAGGTTATTTCCAGATTATTGCTCTGGGAACGGCTCGGTATGATATTGCCCTGATTATCTTCAGTAAATACTGCTGAACTAAAGTTCAAAATCCTGGGCTGCAAAGGGGTAACAGTATCCTCAGCAGGTCTTTTGGAATTGGACTTCAAGAGTTGTATTTCCCTCATTATGAGTTGGTTAGTTTCCTATTGCTTTTTTTTCATTTAATCCTGTATATTACCAAAAAAAGATAAAATTTCATCACTAGAAGCCATAACAGAAGTTCTCCCTGAAACACCGGATCTGTAAACATTCTGAGCAGCAGGGGTGTCTCGAGATATTTGGCTTTCATTTCTCCTTTGAGGAGCTTGAACTTGTGGGGGTGGAGGAAGCACTGAACCGGTCGCAGCAGAGGTTGAAGTAGGCATCGAAGAAGAGCTCAAGTTTGATTGAGAGGCCATTGAAAATAGTTTTGTAAAAAGTTTCGAGAATAGAAAACCAAGTAATGATTTTAGCAAAGTTTTTAGTAAAAATAGCACCACTAGCCCCACGGTGGGCGCCAAATTGTTTTGGTCAAAAATTACCGAAGAAATTAAGTGATCAAATTTAGTTTGTGAGGTAGTGTGTGTAACACCCCGTGTTTCGAAAGTCAAAGTCAAGATTGAAGTCAAAGGAAGACAAGAATGCTAATTGTGATCTGTCTCTCCTTGCTCAATTCCTGTTTTGACTTCTTTGACTTGTAATTAGTCTATTTTTGTTTTCGCTTTAGTTGTATTATGTGGAGTATCTATTAATAATCGCATGGTAATCGCTATATAATCGCTTTATCGCAATCGCACTCGCAACTTGAAATACGCAGTTTGGTTACTGATATACGTGTGTGTGTGCCTTATGTGTTACTTGTTCATGTTTATTTATGTTATGTCGTGGTAATCAATCGAAACGCAATCGAAATGGTATGATAATTGGTGGAAAAAAGATAGTGCAAGATATGAATAGTTGGGATTAAAAGTAATTTGACTAAGAAACTCTATCGCATCGAAACGCTCGCAATCGAAATCGAAACATGAAAACTCGTCACGCCGAGCACTCGAACGAGGTGACTGATCGACCAGGCAACCAGCCGTTCGACCAGCCGACCGATCGGACTGCCGTCCGATCGGACAGCTGTCCGACCCGCGCTCTTGCTCGCTTTTTCCTTCGATTTCTCGCGATTCCGGTAAGATCTCGTCCTAAATCTTGTACTTCCTTAATCTACACGCACTCGTACACCTTTCGATCTTTTGAATCTTAACTTTTAACCGTGAAATCATCAAGATTCAAGGTGTTCTAGGATGACGTCATCATGTGTTCTTGAAGAACTTCATGTTTTGGCCTCAATCCACCAAGAATAACTTAGATATAACCGATTTCCACATAAACAAACAAAGATCTTTCATAGATCTAAACATATTCACGGTGAAAAGGATTGAGAGATGGTTTTTCAACTTTCTTTCAACTCTTTTACACTCAATGCATTCAAAACCGATAGAATCGGAGCTTGTGCCGGCTTACTACTCATCATTGTGGTTGTGTTGGTTCAAGATCCGTATTCTGTCCACGAGATTATCGATTCCGGGTTAACCAAGAACAATCGTCCTGAACCGGTGGACTGACCGAACTTGGGTGGTTCCTATTCGATCGGGTCACTAGAGCTTAGGATGGAGTTCTGTTGGTTAGCACGATATCAACACATCTCGATAAAACGACAAACTATCAAAACAACCAAGTGGAAGACGAACAGGTCAACCAGGACGGAGTGCCGTCCGAACGGACTGCCAAACCGTACGATTGGCCACCCATACGACTTGCACCTTGGTCATACACTTATGCATTTGTTTGCCAACATTTGAAGTCTGAATGTTGAACGACTTGTTGTCCGATCGGACTACCATCCGATCGAACTGCCAATCGCATCACGAGACATTTAAACTTCATCACTTAAACAAATTTCAACATGTTCAATGCACAAAGGATGTCACCCGATCGAACAACTGTCCGATCGAGTGACACCCTGCTGTGAACTTGTTCCCACTGAAGTGCCCAACCGAACGGGTTGCCGTCCGATCGAACGAGCGTCCGATCGACCAACCTGAAAGGTAGAGACACTTCAATGTTTTCAAAATGCTACAACGAAAACTTCAAAAGTCAAGCCATCGTACACAAACACATCCTTTCCAAAGGAAGAAACAATCCACTCGAACAGTCATCCGACCGGACGACCGTCCGAACGGACTACCACCCGCACGACTTGCTGTCCGATCTGACTACCATCCGAACGGACTACTGTCCGAACCACTTGTACCTTGCATCGTTTTGCGCGTCACTCATCGTTATACCATCAATCTGTTCAGGCTAACCCTACTCTCTAGCACTCCCTTCAATCCATCAATCGCTGTGAGTATACTTGATCCCTTTTTGCTTTACGCACTTTTGGGTGTTACATACGTTACTTATACAAAATCACATCGAACACACTACGCAATACTTTAAACGCTAACCGTTACCGCATGTTATACGTGACTTAATGAATGCTTGTTTGTTATGTTTACACATGGAATGCTGTCTACCTGCCTTAGCAACGATAGTACTATTAGTTTGGACTCAGCACCCGTTCACTCGGGGGTTGTTAAGGACAATTACCTACATGTCTCACAGTGGTGAGAATGTATCGCGAACTGCCTCATTTCACTTTGTGTACGTGCTGGTTATGCGTAACGCTTTCGAACTCTATATGCTATTATCAAACCTGTATGCTCACCTTTACACTATGTGTATTGACTGTTACGTTAATGTATGTGACAGGTGCTTAAGTTGTTTTTATGCTTAGCTTGCTGTGAACTTGAGGCAAGGAAAGGTCTAGGATGCTCTCTGTGCTGTGATGAAATCAAAGCTAGGAAAAGAGGTCCTAGAAACCAATAAATAAACTATCTATGTATAAATCTGAGTTGTCGGAACAGAACTACTTGACTAGATTTTGTCTGTAATAATTATATTATCACTTATGACATGGTATGGGACGTGTTGTTTAAATAATTGGTAAATATAGTTGTTATGGAAACTTCTGGACAATCTGTTTCGCTCAGTGCCATGCCCCGATGTTTCTGCCATCGGTTGGGGTGTGACAGATTGGTATCAGAGCCATAACTATAGGGAATTATGCAAGACTCGACCTAGTCCGGGTCGAAGTCTTAGAAACCTAGTCTATAGTTAGGAACCAATAGACCGACTCGTACATGTCCAGTAGGGATTATGTATTAGCTTACCTGCCATTTCTCGCTATTCACGCCTACGCTACACTATCACTGTACTCAAATTTTCAAAATATGAATGAGCGATTAAGTTGAGATTAGGTGTGAAAACCGCAAACTCTCGACTGAATTGCTTGATCAACCCACATTTTTATCTATAAACACGAGAATTTGCGTCGAATCCGGAGTGAAATCCATACTTTGACGCATAATTCTCTTTTATCTTATAAAAAACAGGGACGAAGTTGTTAAGCTAGGGGTGAAACCCTAACCTTGACGATATGTTCCGATCTTTATTTTGTTTTACAAAGCTCTCACCAAAGTTTCGACGGACTCCAACGACTGAAGACCACGCAGAAACTGAAAGGATACGTGTCATATGCCCAGATTCGAGGCGGAAGCACAAGTCCTGAAGGTCAGATGTGTGATCAGACGGTCCTTGTGAATAGTCGAATCACTTTGGATAGTCAATGTCTAATAGCCGCAGACGATCTATTTCTAGATCTTTATGTGTTTCGATTCTGAGCCCGCAACTGCTGACTCTGATAATTCGTCGATTTTATGTGTTTATATGTGTGTTTATCTGTTTAATTTTGGAGACTTATTCGATTTTTGCCTTCACTTCGATCGACATTCACGACTGGCACTGCACTTCTATCTCAAAATATTGACAAGTCGCTAAAATATGGACGACCTTATGCTATGTTATACGCTTATACTATACTACTCGACAAGTTAATTCGCGATCGCTATTCTCGAACGCGCACGGGCTTTGAATGATAGGTTTCTGTATTCTGACTGCATCTTGTGATTACATGCTTCTGTGCTCTACGTGCTTACGTGATTATGTGCTTCTGTGTTTATGTGAATCTATGATTATGTGCCTATGTGTTTATGTGATACGTGTTACATTGTGTTCCTGAGCTTTAGTAAGTATTAGACGTGTGAGGTGAGATTCGATTATGACGTGTCTGAGACCTATGACGATGTCTGTTGCAGACAATGTCAACTGGACCATCATCTGGATCCCGTCACCCACGACTCTCTCGCCAAGAACAG
Source organism: Helianthus tuberosus (assembly GCA_030545235.1). Lineage (NCBI taxonomy): Eukaryota > Viridiplantae > Streptophyta > Magnoliopsida > Asterales > Asteraceae > Helianthus > Helianthus tuberosus. The sequence continues at coordinate 64,199,406 of CM060423.1, forward strand.
AGGGACAAACGCCTTGCTGCCATCCACGCTAAACAAGTGGCCAAGGTTGTGTCTCAGATCGTGAGTGAGATTTACGAGAATGTTAGCAAATCGTCTGAGGAGTCTAAAACTGAAGCTCCTAAAGCTGCTACCAAGACTGCTTTCAGCTTCAAGCAGTTCAAGGCTTGCGGTCCGAAGGAATTCACTGGAGAAGATGGCCCGACGGCTATGTTTCAATGGTTCGATTCCATCGAAGTCACTCTGCGCCAGAGTGGATGTCCGGAAAATCTCCGCACTCTAAAGGCTACCGGCGTCTTCTAGTCCCGTGCACTAGACTGATGGACGGCCGAGAGGAACAAACGCGGGAATGATGCAGCTTACGAGCTGACACGGGAAGAGTTGAAGGCCATCATGATGGATGAGTTCTGTCCTCCCCATGAACGCCAAAAGCTGGAAGACGAATTCTGGAATATTAAACAGAAAGAAGGTGACAACGCTGCCCTGACTGCTCGCTTTAAGCAGCTCAGCATCATCTGTCCCGACCAAGTGAAGACGCCCGACATGGCGGTCAAGAAGTACATCCGAGCTCTACCCGACTGTGTTGCGGATTTTGTGCATGCCGCAAAGACAACAACGATTGAAGAAACTTACTTGTTTGCCGATGAAATCAACGAAAAGCGAGTAAAAGCTGGTTTTTGGGATAAAGCTTCGAAGAATCTGCACCAAGTCACCACCGCGCCAACTGCTGAAACCGTCGTCGCTCAATCGTCCAAGTCCTCACGCCGCAAGAAGAAGAACAACAACAGCAGCTCCAGCAACAAGAACTGTGCTGTCACTACCACTGCTGCTCCACTTCAAGCCGTACCGGCCCAGCAGCAGCCCCATCACCGACCAACACCAGTTACTTATGCACCGCCTGCAAAGCGTGCGTATACAGGCCCCCACCCGGCTTGCCCAACATGTTCTTACCATCACCCGGTAGGTCTCGCCTGTCGTTTCTGCGCTCACTGCAACATGTACGACCACTTCACTGCTAACTGCCGTACTGGTCCCCGTCAAGCGCCAGCTCAAGTCACTGCTCATCAAGCTCTGCTCCCAGCCCCGCAAGGCCAACAAGCGGCTCAGGCACCCGTGATCAACGCCCGAGTCTGCTTCGCATGTGGTGATCCCAACCACTTTGCGAACATGTGCCCGAATAGGGTTGTGAAACAAGAGCCCCAGCAGCAGCAGCAACACCAGCAGCAACAGCCTCAGCAGCAGCAACAAGCCGCACGCGCCAGAACTTTCAACATCAACGTGCGCCAAGCCCAGGCTGACAACAACGTGGTCAATGGTACGTTCCTTGTGAATGGTATTTATGCTTTGTGTTTGTTTAATACTGGAGCCGATAACTGCTTTGTGTCGTTTGAATTTGAGAAACTTCTTAGTCGTAAGCGCTCCCATCTCCCCTCGACGTTCGATGTTGAAGTCGCCACCGGAAGAACGGTTTTCGTTAATTTTGTTCTTCGTGATTGTACTCTTGAGCTCAACAATCACATCTTCCCAATTGACCTTATTCCGATGCAACTCGGAAGTTTTGACGTCATAGTAGGCATGGACTTTCTTCGCGAAAACCATGCTGAAGTTGTGTGTTTCGATAAGATGATTCGATTCTCGCTCGCGAATGGTGATCTATTGTGTGTTTATGGCGAAACTGCTTCGAAGGGTCTCAAGCTCATGTCATGTGTCCAACCTAGCAAGTGTCTCCGCAAGGAATACAGAGCTTTCTTGGCTAACATTGTAGTAGCGGAGAAGGAAAAGAAAGAAAAGGCGGTAAACCAGGTACATGTTGTTTGTGAATTCCCCAACGCTTTTCCTGACGATCTCCCTGGACTCCCGCCAAGTCGTGATATCGACTTTCCTATTGACCTCATTCCTGGAGCCAACCCTATTGCCAAAGATCCTTACCGACTCGCACCGTCCGAAATGCGTGAACTCTCGAACCAACTCCAGGAATTACTTGAGAAAGGCTTCATTTGCCCGAGCACCTCTCCTTGGGGCGCGCCAGTCCTCTTCGTCAAAAAGAAGGATGGGTCGTTCAGGATGTGCATCGACTATCGGGAATTGAATAAGTTAACTATCAAGAACCGCTATCCCCTGCCTCGCATTGACGATTTGTTTGATCAGCTACAAGGTGCTACGTGTTTCTCCAATATCGATCTACGCTCAGGCTACCACCAACTACGCATTCAAGAGGAGGATATACCCAAAATCGCGTTTCGCACTCGTTACGGCCACTACGAATTCGTTGTTATGCCTTTCGGTTTAACCAACGCACCCGCGGTTTTCATGGATCTGATGAATCGCGTGTGTAAACCATATCTCGACCGTTTCGTCATCGTGTTCATCGACGATGCCTTGATCTATTCCAAGTCGAAAGCCGAACACGCACAGCATCTACGTTTGGTTCTCGAGCTACTCTAGGGGAATCGACTCTATGCCAAGTTCTCCAAGAGTGAATTTTGGCTGGAGGAGGTTCAGTTTCTGGGTCACATTGTCAATAGTCAAGGTATTCACGTCGATCCTGCGAAGATTGAAGCCGTTAAGAGTTGGATTACACCTAAGAACCCGTCTGAAGTTCGTTCTTTTCTCGGACTAGCGGGCTATTATCGACGATTTATTGAAGGATTCTCAAAGATCGCTGTGCCGCTTACCGCTCTCACGCATAAAGACAAGTCTTTTGTTTGGGGAACCGAACAAGAGTCTGCTTTCCAAACCCTCAAGCACATGCTTTGCAATGATCCTGTCCTCACATTGCCCGGCGGAAATGACGATTTCATTGTCTATTGTGATGCTTCCAACCTTGGTCTTGGTTATGTCCTTATGCAACGAGACAATGTTATAGCTTACGCATATCGTCAGCTCAAAATCCACGAAAAGAACTATACAACCCATGATCTCGAGCTAGGCGCAGTTGTTTTTGCGTTAAAGATTTGGCGACACTACCTGTATGGTACAAAGTGTACGATCTTCACCGATCATAGGAGCCTACAACACATCTTTGACCAGAAGGAACTTAATATGCGTCAACGCCGATGGGTAGAACTTCTCAACGATTATGACTGTGAGATTCGTTATCACCCAGGCAAAGCAAATGTCGTTGCCGACGCTCTTAGCAGACGGAGCTATCTGCTCAGCATTCATGATGTCCAAGCCCAATACGATCTCGAAACCCTCATCCGCGAAGCCCAACATGCCTGTTTTAATGAACGCACCTTGAAAAAGGAAAGAATTTACCACGATGGAGTTCATCTTGTGAATAAGCCGAATGGGATATTCCATTATCTGGACCAAATTTGGATCCCTAAACGGACCGATTTGCGAAAGATTTTGATGGACGAAGCCCACAAATCCCGGTATTCTATTCATCCCGGTGCCGATAAAATGTACCAGGACCTTTGTTACAAGTACTGGTGGCCGGGCATGAAAAGGGATATTGCTCTCTACGTTAGGAAGTGCCTGACTTGTGCAAAGGTCAAGGCTGAACACCAAAGACCCTCTGGCTTACTCGAACAACCGCCGATCCCTATATGGAAGTGGGAGAGTATAGCTATGGACTTCATAACAAAGCTTCCGCACACGTCATCAGGTCACGACAGTATTTGGGTTGTTGTTGACCGTTTGACCAAATCAGCTCACTTTTTGCCAATACAGGAAGACTACAAGGTAGAACGATTAGCCCGAATCTACACCAATGAGATCATTTGTCGACATGGGACGCCTCGCGACATCATCTCTGACCGTGATGCTCGGTTTACCTCGCGACTGTGGGAAACGTTTCAAGCGGCTCTCGGTACTACGCTTAACTTAAGTACCGCATTCCACCCTCAAACCGACGGGCAGACTGAAAGAACGATTCGTACTCTTGAAGACATGCTCCGTTCGTGTGTCATAGATTTCGGTGGTAATTGGGATGCATACCTGCCGTTACTCGAATTCTTGTACAACAACAGTTATCATTCCAGCATACAAATGGCACCATTCGAGGACTTATACGGAAGAAGATGTCGATCGCCTATTGTGTGGCACGAGATCGGTCACTCGCAACTAACCGGTCCCGAGCTATTGCAGGAAACGATTGACAAAGTCCTCCAAATTCGAGACAACTTGTTGAAAGCTCGAAGCCGACAGAAAAGTTACGCCGATAGACGACGCAAGCCCCTTGAATTTGACGTTGGCGACTACGTACTCCTAAAGGTATCACCTTGGAAGGGTGTGGTCAGATTCGGCAAGAAAGGGAAACTAGCGCCTTGATATGTTGGACCTTTTAAGATTCTGGAAAGGATTGGAAAAGTCGCCTACAGACTCGAACTACCGGAGGAACTTAGTAACGTCCACCCGACTCTCCATGTGTCAAACCACCGAAAGTGCCTGGCTGAGCATGACTTAATTGTGCCTCTCGATGATCTCCAAGTAAACGAAACACTGCATTTCGTGGAGAAGTCTGTTGAAATCGTAGATCGCCAAACCAAGCAGCTTAGACGCTCGCGCATTCCTATTGTGAAAGTCCGATGGGAAGGCAAACGAGGTGCAGAGTTCACTTGGGAACTCGAAAGCGACATGAAGGCGAAGTACCTGCAGTTGTTTGTTACGGCTTCGGCCTAATTTCGGGACGAAATTCCCTCAACTAGGGGAGGCTGTAACACCCCGTGTTTCGAAAGTCAAAGTCAAAGTCAAGATTGAAGTCAAAGGAAGACAAGATTGCTAATTGTGATCTGTCTCTCCTTGCTCAATTCCTGTTTTGACTTCTTTGACTTGTAATTAGTCTATTTTTGTTTTCGCTTTAGTTGTATTATGTGGAGTATCTATTAATAATCTCATGGTAATCGCTATATAATCGCTTTGCAACTTGAAATACGCAGTTTGGTTACTGATATACGTGTGTGTGTGCCTTATGTGTTACTTGTGCATGTTAATTTATGTTATGTCATGGTAATCTATCGAAACGCAATCGAACTCAATCGCAATCGAAATGGTATGATAATTGGTGGAAAAGAGATAGTGCAAGATATGAATAGTTGGGATTAAAAGTAATTTGACTAAGAAACTCCATCGCATCGAAACGCTCGCAATCGAAATCGAAACATCAAAACTCGTCGCGCCGAACACTCGAACGAGGTGACTGATCGACCAGGCAACCAGCCGTTCGACCAGCCGACCGATCGGACTGCCGTCCGATAGGACAGCTGTCCGACCAGACTGCCTAACCAAGCGACCAGCCCCTCTCCACCCCTTTCCTCTTTGGGTAACCCTATAAATACGCCTTGTCACTTTCAAACTTTCTACTTTTGGCAACTTACGTCCGACCCGCGCTCTTGCTCGCTTTTTCCTTCGATTTCTCGCGATTCCGGTAAGATCTCGTCCTAAATCTTGTACTTCCTTAATCTACACGCACTCCTACACATTTCTATCTTTTGAATCTTAACTTTTAACCGTGAAATCATCAAGATTCAAGGTGTTCTAGGATGACGTCATCATGTGTTCTTGAAGAACTTCATGTTTTGGCCTCAATCCACCAAGAACAACTTAGATCTAACCGATTTCCACATAAACAAACAAAGATCTTTCATAGATCTAAACATATTCACGGTGAAAAGGATTGAGAGATGGTTTTTCAACTTTCTTTCAACTCTTTTACACTCAATGCATTCAAAACCGATAGACTCGGAGCTTGTGCCGGCTTACTACTCATCATTGTGGTTCTGTTGGTTCAAGATCCGTATTCTGTCCACGAGATTATCGATTCCGGGTTAACCAAGAACAATCGTCCTGAACCGGTGGACTGACCGAACTTGGGTGGTTCCTGTTCGATCGGGTCACTAGAGCTTAGGATGGAGTTCTATTGGTTAGCACGGTATCAACACATCTCGATAAAACGACAAACTATTAAAACAACCAAGTGTAAGACGAACAGGTCAACCAGGACGGAGTGCCGTCCGAACGGACTGCTGTCCGAACGGACAGCCAAACCGTACGACTGGCCACCCGTACGACTTGCACCTTGGTCCCACACTTATCCATTTTTTTGCCAACATTTGAAGTCTGAATGTTGAACGACTTGTTGTCCGATCGGACTACCATCCGATCGAACTGCCAATCGCATCATGAGACATTTAAACTTCAACACTTAAACAATTTTCAACATGTTTAATGCACAAAGGATGCCACCCGATCGAACAACCGTCTGATCGAGTGACACCATGCTGTGAACTTGTTCCCACTGAAGTGCCCAACCGAACAGGTTGCCGTCCGATCGAACGACCGTCCGATCGACCGACCTGAAAGGTAGAGACACTTCAATGTTTTCAAAATGCTACAACGAAAACTTCAAAAGTCAAGCCATCGTACACAAACACATCCTTTCCAAAGGAAGAAACAATCCACTCGAACATTCATCTGACCGGACGCCCGTCCGAACGGACTACCACCCGCACGACTGGCTGTCCGATCGGACTACCATCCAAACGGACTGCTGTCCGAACCACTTGTACCTTGCATCGTTTTGCGCGTCACTCATCGTTATACCATCAACCTGTTCAGGCTAACCCTACTCTCTAGCGCTCCCTTCAATCCATCAATCGCTGTGAGTATACTCGATCCCTTTTTGCTTTACGCACTTTTGGGTGTTACATACGTTACTTATACAAAATCACATCAAACACACTACGCAATACTTTAAACGCTAACCGTTACCGCATGTTATACGTGACTTAATGAATGCTTGTTTGTTATGTTTACACATGGAATGCTGTCTACCTGCCTTAGCAACGATAGTACTATTAGTTTGGACTCAACACCCGTTCACTCGGGGGTTGTTAAGGACAATTACCTACATGGCTCACAGTGGTGAGAATGTATCGCGAACTGCCTTGGGCAGTCAACCCACAGTCATTGGTATCGATAGGTTCATGTCGATAACTAACATGCCTCATTTCACTCTGTGTACGTGCTGGTTATGCGTAACGCTTTCGAACTCTATATGCTATTATCAAACCTGTATGCTCACCTTTACACTATGTGTATTGACTGTTACTTTAACGTATGTGACAGGTGCTTAAGTTGTTTTTATGCTTAGCTTGCTGTGAACTTGAGGCAAGGAAAGGTCTAGGATGCTCTCTGTGCTGTGATGAAATCAAAGCTAGGAAAAGAGGTCCTAGAAACCAATAAATAAACTATCTATGTATAAATCTGAGTTGTCGAAACAGAACTACTTGACTAGATTTTGTCTGTAATAATTATATTATCACTTATGACATGGTATGGGACGGTTGTTTAAATAATTGGTAAATATAGTTGTTATGGAAACTTCTGGACAATCTGTTTCGCTCAGTGCCATGCCCCGATGTTTCCGCCATCGGTTGGGGTGTGACAGTGTGCTATTGATGTTTGCAAAAATGTATTAAGTTGATTGTATATGAAAATAGTTTCAGGATATAGCTCGAGGATATCAGACTATATCAATAATCAAACAGTGAACAATAAAAGTAAAGGTTGACACGAGATGTACGAGGAAAGCCCTTGATCAATCTAGATCGCCGGCACAAAACCTCGGGAGCTGACAATCGTCAGCTGCCTTGTTCTTCTTATTGATTGAATAACCAGGATACAGTTTCAGGATATTGCTCTGATCGAATCTAAATGTTAAAATGATTGTGAGTTGTGAGTGTTAGAGTGTATTTGCAGCTAGAAATGAGAGTGTATGAGTATGAGAGCTCGTAAAGTGAGTGTTTCCTATGATCCGACACCCCTTATTTATAGTTACACAAATAAACAAGCTGTCCTACAATTCTGGGATACTTTTGATTATTCTTTAACGACCGTTGTAGACCATTTCTCTCGGCTTCAAAGTCTTTCTTCCAACAAGATTGAACGAGTCCTCAGGAGACTTAGTCTTTATGAACGTTAATAACCTGCAGCCATAGCCTACAAGCAAATCATTAGTAATATTCAAGATATTGCCATAGGATGTTACCAATATCCTGGTTCGGTATTCTGATTACAGATAGCTAACACAAAATCAAGACATATCTCCAAGATATGGGGTCAGAATTCCACCCATAACAGTAATGGAGGTTCAAAACTAAAAAAGGTGGAATGTGACGGAAAATTATTTGGGCAATCCATCATATCATAATACACGGTCGTGGAATGTTATTCCAGTGAAAGTAAGTCTCGCAAGTCTCGCTCCCTGGTCCTTGGAAGCAAATAGCAAGTATTCACAACATTCTATTAAAATTTGGAGTCGACTTAAAAAGAGCAATTTGCACTGTTCTAGTGGATGGGGCCGGTACATCGTTTTGGATAGATAACTGGGTTGGGGGAGAATCCCCTCCATACCTTATTTCCTCGCCTTTTCACTTTAAAAAATTCGAAACTGTGTCCGGTTGCTGCACGTGTAACAAATAATAATGTTGGGCTGCTATTCACGTGGGATTGGGCTAAGCCCATATTATCCAAGGAAGAGCAGCAAGATGTGGAGGACATGAAGGTGCTGATGGGTATGGTTACATTCTCTTAGGGCAGCAATCACTGCGTATGGAGTCTGGATGTAAGTGGTACTTTTATTGTTTCGAGTATTAAACATCTTTTAAGCGTTTTTAATATATTGACGCCTAGTCGGGTGTTCACTTGGAATAACTGGGTCCTGAAGAAAGTTGAAATTGTGGCGTTAAGAGCGGAATTGGAAATACTACCCACAAGAGCGGCTTTAGCAATGTGAAGCATTAATGTTCTGGACACATCATGTCTGTTTTGTGGCGAGTATGCGGAGTCGAGTGACCACTTATTCGCCTCTAGTCATTTCGCCTAAATCGGCTGGCAAAACGTCGCAACATGGTGTAAAATCCCACCCATTGTGGCTTTCGGCGTTAAGGATTTGCTAGATCTCCATGGTTTTTGTCCAGGTTCAAGAAAGAAGAAAAGAGTCATTCATGCTGTGGTATTGGTGGTGATCTAGTGCATTTGGAAAATGCGAAATGAGGTATTGTTCAATAATGCACATTTGGGGGCAAAGAAAGTTCATGAAGAAGCAAAATCCTTGAGCTATCTTTGGGTAAAAGCTCGTTCCAGAGATGCTTCTGTTTCGTGGGAAGACCGAAGGAAGTTCCAGGCTTTTGTATAACTTGAATGTGTGTCCTCTGTTATTTTTTGGCGTTAAAATTTTGGTGAGACTTTCATGTATGTTCTTGTGTAATTTTGGTGCCTGGCACCTTGCTTGCATAAATAAATTTTCTATTGGCTATTCAAAAATAAAAATAAAAATCCAACCTCTTAATTACTCAATTGCTTCCTACAAAACACAAGTTTCTATTCTCTTCTTTTAACTAATATTGTTTTTAAGTTGACTCAAATGAAACAATTATGAAACATGATTATATTTTAGGGGTGGAGATACAATAGGAAATTTATTTGGCTAGGAAGGCTAGGAAGTGATCTTGACCATCCATATAGTTAATCAAGGGCTAAGATTAAATCAGGGAAATTGAAGGAAAGAAAAGAGGTGCGTGAGTTTGTTTAGGGACATTCTAGTCAATCTAAGCCAATAGTTTCTCTCTCCTCCAATCCCCCCCCCCCCCATTTTTTAAACGTTAATAACTCTTTCATACGACATTATTTTTTCATAAAAATTGCACCAAAAAAACGAGCGTTTTTTTATCTTTAAAACGAGTATACTATTGCTATATTTTCAAAAAAAAAATTAAAAACCCAGTTGCGTAAAACGCAATAGAAAAACCCCCAGTTACGTAAAACGCAATGAAAAAAAAAACCTAAAAAATGACATTTTTCTAAAACGCAATGCACCAAAAACACAAAAAAATGACTTATTTGTAAAACGCAATGGCCAGAAAACACAAAGAAATGTCTTATTTCTAAAACGCAATAGCCTAAAAACTCAAAAGAAAATGTACTTTCTAAAACACAATGGACTAAAAACACATAAAAATGTGTTTTACCTAAAACGCAATGCACCAAAAACACATAAAAATGTGTTTTTACCTAAAACGCAATGCACAAAAAACACAAAGAAATGTCTTATTTGTAAAACGCAATGGTCAGAAAACACTTAAAAATAACTCATTCTAAAACGCAATGGACTGAAAACACCTAAAAAATGTGTTTTACCTAAAACGCAATGACTAAAAACACTTAAAAATGTGTTTTTTTTTTTTTTTTTTTTTTTTTCTAAAACGCAATAGCAGAAAACACATAAAACTCTCTTATTTCTAAAACGCAATGGACATATAAAACTGTCTGGGAACTGTCTATGACTGTGAACTGTCTGAATTGTCTACCAATTATTGTCTTCGAAATGAGCCAATTTCTGGAAAATTAAATTTTCTGATGATTTTTAATACACCGATTATTGTCTTCGAAATGAGCCAATTTCTGAAATGAGCTCAACCCCAGCCAGGGGCTCTGCCCCTTGGACCCCGCCTGGGGCTGCCGCCCCTGGGACCCCGCTACCAGGGGCGCTGCCCCCGGACCCCCGCCATGATCGTAAAACGCAATGAGTAAATCAAAAACCCAGATCGTAAAAATGAAATTAAAGAATTTCTTACATGGATCGAAATGATTTCTTCAACAATTGACGAATTTTGAATGATTGAAACACTTATCAGCGCTCGAATCGAACGAATCGAGTGATTATCTCCAAAATCACCGGAAAAAACGAGATTTTTTATGAAATTAAACTGGGTTTTCTTCAAAAAAGCTGAAGAACACGTTGATCGGGTGTTTGAATCATTGATTGGTGATGAAAACCGCACTATAATGTAGTGATTATTGAGATAGAAAGTGAAGAAATGGTTGAAGATGGTGGGTTTTGAAAATGATGGGTTTTGAAGTTACTGGGTTTTGAAAAGGAAGAAAAAAGGGTTGGATTGACTAAAATACCTTTTTTCTTTATTTTAAATGTTGTCACATGTCCTAATCCTATTGCTTCCTACACTTCCTAGCCAAAATAAACTTCCTATTTGATTTTTTCCCTATATTTTAGTAAGCTTTTGCCAATGATTTCTAAATCAAATGGTGGAAAACTTGCATTTCTTTTGTAATATGCATGTTCAACTCTCACTTGATGCAGAGTGAGGCATTGGTGGGCAATGATACGAGACCCAAAAAAACCAAGAAAACCTGAGTTCGATCCTTGAGCCAAACGGATTTTACCAGTAATTTCACCGTCGTGCTTACAGGCGGGTGGGTTACCGAGGTTTTTCACGGAATTGGTGGTGGACTCAGGTTACTCTCGGAGTACTCCGTTTGGTCCAGTGAGTGCCCCGAGAGTGTTCGGGATTAATTCTGTTAGCCGTTAAAAAAAACTAATAAGCTTTTTTTTCTTCACAATTTCCAAAGATTCAGTTTTAATAAATAATCATCGAATAGTTACCAAGTTCCATGTATGTTTTATTTAGGTATCTATATTTAAAATGTAGAATTTACAAAATTAATGTAACAATTTTAGATCTTGAATGGTTTTTATAGTTACAAAAATATATATATGACTTTAATAGAACATAAGACACTTAAATCAGCAACCAGCTGGTAATGTCGCGATATTTCACTAGATAATTTTTGGGATAGTAATTGCCATCAGGTAACTAGGAGCCACAATTCCACTCAAATTTTAAAGTTCAATAATTAGAAAATTAAATTTCTGATGAATTTTCCATGAAGCAATTTAATTAAAATATTTTTTTCCAACCTCACTAGTCAGGGCTCTGCTTCTTGGACCCTACTACTAGAGACCCCCGCCAAAAGGGCATTGCCCCCTTGGAAGCCCCATTGCTTAGGGATTTAACCCCTAACCAAATGTGCATTTCACACTCTCCTAACTTGCTTGATGAATATCATGAAACACTTCACAAGTCAATCAATTACACTAAAATATCTAACAACTTATTACCCCAAAATTCGAGAAACACGTTCCTTTGTTCTAGAATAAATGTCCACAAAATGAGACACAGTTTCAGGGATTTGCATTTATTGTACAATTTGATAAATTATCTTTTTAAAAAGACAATATGACATTTCCTTAAGGTTGAAAGAGTAGAAAATATAAAGTTCCATACCTTTTTAGTAATTTCTAAAAGCAGATTACTTGGTGTAAAAAATTAGCTTCAATGCCAATTTTGGTAAGTTCGTTATTTATCTTTCCCATCAGAAAATAAAAGATTACAATAAAAGAGTACACAAAATTCTGGTCACTTTACCATGTGCCAATAAATTCATGTTCCAGTAAATTAAAGAAGCCACCACACAAAATTGCAGTCAAATGTCAATAAACCCATGGTTTTATGGTCTGGTGGCATTGATGACCTTAAAACAGTTCAGCAGTTACCAAACATGACCCACAATTCCTAAACAAACAATCACATGTTTCAGATTCACCATCCAAACATACCAAAAATTACGTCAAACCTGGTAAAGGCTAAGCATTTACTCGTGCAGTATTCGCTGAAGTATGAGGTTTACAGCTGCATTTGCTGACGAGAATGCTCCATGAAAGCTTTCTTGATAAGATATGGTTTCCAGGTCCATTGCCATCCTGAGCAAAATATCACCCAAGTCTGTTTGGTTCTCAATCAAAGATTTATAGTATGATTTAGCTGCAACATTGCTAATGTCGACATTAGTTGGCTCTGGACAATATTCGTCATCCAACCACTTGTGTAGAGTTACTCTTAACCATTCTGATTCCTGCAATATGATATAAAGTTTGAGCATGCTATAGTCAAAGAATGGCTGTTGGATTCTAGTGTTTATACTTTAAAATAAATATCCATATAAATTTGTTTTCTGTAATAAGGTATTACCAATAATACCACCTAAATAAAACACATAAAAATTGCTGGGATCATAATGGTAGCATATGCAATCATAAAATTCGATTTGATGGGTTAAATGATGCAAAGCGGAAGTAAAAAAAAGATAAATTGATAAAGAGAATACTCAAAAAGTTGATAAAATTTCTGAATAAGAAAACCATTACATCAAGCCCCCTCGTTTTTATTATGGAGATGAAATCAACTGAAACAACTAAACTATGGGAAAAAACGGTCAAAGCAAAATGGAGCTCTAGATGAAGAAGATTAGGTCCAAAAGTCGGCCAAAACGCCTATGGCATTTGCCACAATGTTAGGCCCCATTCATATTATGGCATCAGAAGTTATGCGCGTTTTAAGTCGGACCCTTTTCTGACCCACCAACCTTTACCCAGATGCTCCAAAGTCCAAATACAAATCTCCTAACACTCGGATAAGCTCCGTATCAGTAGACAAAGTAAGTACTCTTTTTTAAAGTTACCTGGATATGAGACAAAGTTATAGTAACTACAACTTCACAAAGACATTAAACAATTCGGATAGGTTAATTATCAAGCGATTTCTACTGTTCTACATCTACTTTTTTTTAGAAAAGCATTATCTACTCCTAAATACCACCTAATCAACTTGCTCTTGCAGAAATTTGAATCCACATTCCACACCACATTTGTGTTGGGCAATCAGCAATGCTACTAGACCACAAGGCCATGGGCACATCTATCTTACTTGCCTTGTCACACACAAATCAATTCAAGCCTGGGAGCTTCTATGATAAAGTCTAGAAATCGTATACTCATTTTATCTTATGCATCATCTACTTTTGTCTTTAACAAAGGATTAGATGCCCTCTGCAAGGCCCCATAAGCCTCTTTATACTTTAAACACTTCGCACCAAAAGCACACGACCACTCTAGTATACTATGGATTCAGGCCTTTGCAACTCTCTGGTTAAAGTATCTGATAAGGAGCTGAGCCAAGTGTTGGCAGACCCTTACTTGAACCAGTTAGACAAAGAGAACAAGAAGGGCAGAAATGACCCAAACTTCAACCGAGCATAACTAGGGCTAGAAGTGGAGTAATGCGACCCATAACCAGCGGACAGATAGGTCTCGATGAGCAGGATCATGTGGCAAACGGCTGATTCTATACAACCCCCCCCCCCCCCCCCCCCCCCCCTTCCTGATTATACCCCCCCTTGTGAGAGGAAAACTGTCGGTCCCACGCAGGCCCCACCTGTAAGTATGTGAGAGGAGGGGGGTAAAAAAAGTAATTAGGGGGGGTGTAGAAAGTAGCACCCGTGGCAAACTGCCATAGTCAGACCCAAATTCCTTCATCCAAGACTCTGATTTCATCACTGAAGTACTGAACACTACCAAATTTTTAGCTATTTTCGGTTCTTTACCTTTTCGGCTAAAAACGCATTAATCCTTGATTGTATTAATTTTATGCACTTATTTATGGTTTTGATTTCAATAATTACCAAACCATTTGTCATTTAAAAAAATGTAATGTTTTAGGCGTTCATTTTTCATTTCCATGTTCACTAAAGCATTTTCCCCATCATAAATTAAGCTTGATACAATAAACAGGTATTTGTTTGTTGGGAGTGATTCCCATTCTCGAGCCAATGAGGCAGGTTGGGCCGATCTCAAGTAATGGTGCGGTTCAGGTTGGGCCAGCTAATTCGAGCTTATGGACTAGTAGGTTATTTGGTTAAGTTAATCTAACTTATAATAAAAGACTCCAAATAATGCTACATGGCATTCTCTCCTTCAACCTCAAAAATTTTATTTATAATTGTTTAATAAATTTCTTTTAATATTAATATTAATTAATAACCAATATATAGATATCACTTATTTTATCCTTATCTTTAACTAAAATTAATAAATAACTTCAATTTTGCAATTTAGACCCTTTGTTTTTTTACTTTTAACCTAAAGTTTTTCATTTTTTGCAATTTAATCCCAACTCTTTTTTATTTTCAATATTGGTCCACCATACTTTTCATCTTTCCCAAGTTTTTCGTTTCGTTATAAATTTTGTGAGTTAACGCACCGCAATGCAACGTGTTTTTCGTATATTTTTTTCCCGTTTGACTGGCACGTCGCGTCACATCTATTTTTATGCGTTTGACAAGTTCGTCCAACACGCTGGTCCTAAATGGACTTAGTTATCTTTTGAGTTAATTACTGTTTTCGTTCCTGTGGTTTGTCAAAAATCACTATTTCAGTCCATTAGTTTAAAAATTGTGATTTCAGTCCCTGTGGTTTCACTTTCGTAACCATTTCTGTCCACCTCCGTTAACCCCATCCATTTATTCTGTTAAGTACACGTGAATTGACCATTGCCCTTATTAATAAAAAACTAAAATATATCTAAATGAGTTAATTACTGTTTTCGTCCCTGTGGTTTGTCAAAAATCACTATTTCAGTCCCTGTGGTTTCACTTTCGTAACCATTTCAGTCCAGTCTCCTAACACCGTCTATTTTACCGTTAAGTTTTTAATGAAATACCTAAATTACCCTTGTGTTAATTAAATATGGACTTATATGATTTTATTATTGGATTTATATGATTTTATTGTTGTATGACATATGGACTTAAATTGGATTGTAGGGTTCGACCCACCATGGCTTTAGTAGAAGTAGAAGTAGAAGTCTAGCATTATTTTTACATATATGGTTCTAAAATTTTAATTCTGGATTTTAGAATGAGAAAATGTCCAGGTAAGCATTATTTTTCATAGTTATTATGTTAATTGATGTTGCTAGGAAGATATTAATTGGGGTGGGGTAATGGGTCGCCGGACATTAAGAGGGTGGGGTTGTGATGCCGGAGACTGGACTGAAATGGTTACGAAAGTGAAACCATAGGGACTGAAATCGCAATTTTTAAACTAATGGACCGAAATAGTGATTTTTGACAAACCACAGGGACGAAAACAGTAATTAACTCATTTAGATATCTTTTTGTTTTTTATTAACAAGGGCATTATGGTCAATTCACATGTACTTAACAGAATAAATGGATGGGATTAACGGAGGTGGACTGAAATGGTTACGAAAGTGAAACCACAGGGACTGAAATCGCAATTTTTAAACTAATGGACCGAAATAGTGATTTTTGACAAAGCACAGGGACGAAAACTATGTTTTACGTTTCAGTTTAATTTCTCAGCAACGAGCGTGCGTGATTCAAAGATTTTACGTCTGCTTTTCGCTCGACGCTATTTTTTCCCGTTTTTATTTATTTTGTTTTTACGAGCTTTTCCGGTGTTAGTGGTCGCTGACAATGGTATAGTATTGCTACTACTTAACAAAGTTTTATGACAACCGCCGCAATGCAGAGGCTGAATACTAGTTAGAGATAAATTAACACTCTGTTCCCGAGTTAACTTAACGAGAGATAAGAAAAGAAAGTAAAAGTGAGAAAGGAAAGGACGAGAAAGGAAAGAAAAAGATGTCTTTCTCACCGTTTCCTCCCAAATCGGAAGGAAAGAAAAATTAAAGAATTTAGCCTAGTTTTCCTTTCATTTCCTTCCTTAAATGAAACTCGGGAACACGACATGTTTTATTTTCCTTTCTTTTCATTCCTTAAATGAAACTCTGGAACACAAAATATTTTTACTTTCTTTTTGTTTCCTTTCCTTCCGTTAGTAAACTCTGGAACACAGTGTAAATGAGTTATATTTATTTTTTTTATTATTATTATTTAGTTAGGAAGTTGAGTCCTACTACTCTAATTGTAACCGGTGATTCAACTTAAAATCAATAAACGATAAGTTACGCATGCAATCGATATAACAAATCCAATCAATTAAAATGCCCAATCAATTACCTCCAAAGCTTTCGAAGAATTCAACCAGGCTTTCGGAATCCTAATCTCTTCAACCGATTCATCTGCTTCCTCTTCATGTGTTTCTCCACTTTGAGACTGTGTTTGCACAGAAACAAAACGGCGATTGTTAAGGTTAGAATGGATGCGAACATTACGGGAATTGGCACCACCAATTGTGAATGATCTACTTTGAATTTGCGATTGACGAACTGAATTGATATTTGAAGTAATTGCAGATTGGAATTTGAATGAAAAAGAATCCATGGGTTAAAATTTAGGGTTCGTAAGTAATTTAGGAGATTTTAATGGCGGGAAATATACAGGATTTTATTGGTGAAGACGTGAAGTTAATTTAATGGTGGTGACATAAGCTCATCAGTGGATAAGGAAGGCTTTATATTGAGAAATTTGTCAAATTTGGTCCTCGGTTAATGTTGTTAAAACAAATTTAGCCCTTATATTTTGTTTTTTATGCTTCACTGCCTCAGTTGTTGGTGTTCTTAAACCTATAAAACATCTCATTTTAGTGATTATAATTTTTATTTTTATTTTTAAATATGTCTTTTTTTTACGACTCAGGATGTTGATAGAACGAATCTCTCTAGTCACCCAAAGGTCGCCGGTTTCCCAGTCCGCCAGTTGGGCTCGACGTCGAGTATCACCTAGGGATAGTGGGTAGGGTTTCTTGGCTGTCTGGCTTTCGGTTGCCGGTGGTTACCGTTCCCCCTATCTCATCTGATACTTCTTCCATTCGCCTGCTGGGGTCTGTGGTTTCCCGCTCGTCGTCTCCTTCGTTGTTCTTCGTTTCAGCTGTCTGTGTGCCTATCCTCTTTTTCCGCTGGTGGGCTCGACGTTGATTTTTCTGTTCGGTATAGTCAGCTGGGTCTCCTCATCTTCCGACGTTTCGTTGGACTGTCTTGAGGTTACCCTACTTCCTATCCCGTCTGATTCTTCTTCCATTCGCCTGCCAGGGTTTTCTACTATTGTGGTGTTGTTGCTGTCTTGGTTAAGATGGATGACGGTGGACCGTGGATCGATCCTAATGCCAAGGGGACTGGTTCGAGGAATAGTTTTAATCCGAAGATATGCAAATTTTTCGTTTCAAACATCCCAAAGGGTTGTAGGCCATGGGACTTGGCTAATGCGTTTAGGGAGTTTGGCGAGATTGTGGGGGCGTTCATTGCCAAAAAGAAAGATAAGGAAGGGAAGACTTTCGGGTTTGTTAGCTTCAAAGGGATACAAAACGCCGGGGAAATGGAAGCAAGGTTGGGTAACTTAAAATTAGGAGGTAATAAACTCATCGTCAATATTGCTCGTTTTGCAAAAGAAAATGTCTCTAACCACCAGGTTCGTGGGGGTGGCATCAGAGGAGTTAATGTTCGGGGTTTCTCTAATAATGTGAATCATGTTGGTAAACCTAGTCACTCTGTGATGAGTCATAAGGAGGTCTCAAATGGTAGATCCTTCGTGGATATTTTGTTGAACAAAACCTACCCGGTCCAGGAGGAAGATGTGGTGGAGGTGGACCCTTCCTTTTCCGCTCTCTCCGATAAATTCGGAAGCGCTCTAGTTGGAAGAACTCGGGATTTTTCAACTCTCAGGAAGATCAATGTTTCTTTGAAGGAGGCGGGGTTTCGGGATATTATGATTCAATACCTTGGAGGTTTATCGGTGCTACTCTCCTTTGCTGGGGAGATAGAAGCAAAAAATTTCACAGAAGCTGGTGATGCATGGTCTCGTTGGTTTGTGTCCCTTGACCCTTGGGTTGGTCAAGCTATGCCTTTTGAACGTCTTGCATGGATAAATATCTTCGGAGTGCCTCCGCATATTTTCTCGTCAAAGGTTTTTAACTTGATCGGTGGTAGGTTCGGGAGATTGGTGCATGAATCTCAGGTGAAAAGTGATGACGGGGATCTTACTTTTGATTGTGTTGGAGTTCTGACAGACAATGGCAACTTGATTTCGGGTTTCCTCAAGCTTAAGTGGCAGGATAAGTCATACCAGGTTTGGGTTAATGAAGAGCCGAGTGCTTGGGTCCCGGACTGTACTGGTAATATTGATGAGTTGGAAGTTAGGTCATCGGCTTTTTCCTCCGGTGGTCGGTTTCCTCCGTCGCCGGTGGTAGACGGACCGGTGGAGAAGGAAGATGGTGTGCCCAGCGGTATTAATGTTCAGTCAAGAGATCCTCCTGGGGTTTCGAAAATTGCGGCGCATGGGGTAGTAGGGGTGGGCCCCTTACATGTGGATAAGAACTCGTGCTTTTCAACCCCCTTGGTTGCTGAGCCTGTGAACCGGGACAATCTTTCTTCCAACCCTCCAAATTCCAAAGATGTTTTTAATGATGCTTGGGCCAATAATGTGGTCCAATTTATGGGTAGGCCCAGGAAAAGAAAAAGATCTAAACATGGTGATTCCAATAATTTTGAGGACCTTTTGGGTTGTAGTATTGGGCCTAATTTTAATTCTGGTCAGCAGAACAGATGTGTGGATGACGCTGAAGTTAGGGATAAGGACTCTTTTCTGGATATAGAAGACCTAAATCTCAACGCGGTTCCAGAGGGGATTCCGGTTAACATTGATCCGGTAGGGGGTGCTGATACAGAAGGGTTATCAGTGCCAGATACGGTTTTAGTTGAAGACTCTCAGGCAGGCTCAATTAATCAGGAAATCACTGATACCATAGCTTTCGGTAAATTAATAGGGACTGATTTGGATGGATTTGAAGACAAGGTGGAAAAGATTATCAGGGATGAAGAAGGTATTAATGTGGCTAATCAATGAATATGCTCTCTATCAATATAAGGGGTCTCGGGGTGGAAAAGAAAGGTGATTGGATCAAGGAGATTAAGTATAAAGAAAAAGTGTCGTTTTTGGCTTTTCAAGAAACAAACCGGTCGGATATCGTGGATGAGGATATTGTCCGGTTCTGGGGTAACTCAGTGTGGGAAAAAGAGGTTGTTAATCCGGTGGGCAGGTCAGGGGGAATCCTATGTGTTTGGGACCCAGGTACGTTTTGTCTCAGTTATGTGTATAAAGATCCTAATTTCCTCTTATTGTCTGGGAGGGTTAAAGGTTGTGCGGAGGAGGTGAATATTATGACGGTGTATGCCCCGCAAAGTTCGGTTGGAAAAAGAGCTCTGTGGAGTCGGATTTTGGCTGAAAAGTTGGGTAGGAATGGTTTGTGGGTTGTGCTTGGGGATTTTAATGCTGTTCGTTATGCTGAGGAACGAAAAAAATCGCGCTTTAAACCTAGGTGTGCGAGGGATTTTAACAGCTTCATTCATGATGCTGAGTTATGCGATCTTAATTTAAAAGGTAGTAAGTTTACGTTTATGTTGGATGGAGTTAATGGTAAGAAGTTTAGTAAAATCGACCGGGTGATGGTCTGTAAAAGCTTCCAGAATTTATGGTCGGAGTCTTTTGTTAGGGCTCTTCCTAGGGTCCACTCGGATCATAGTCCCCTTCTCTTGGTGGTTAAGGACCTAAATTTTGGAGCGAAGCCTTTCCGTTTTTTCAGTTCATGGTTAGACCGACCGGATTTCGTTCATGTGGTTCACTCAGCTCTCTCGGAATTTTTTTCTGAAAGAGCTCCTGATTTATGCTTATCCCTTAAGCTGAGGCCTCTTCGTATCAAAATTAAGGAGTGGAGGGATGGTCTCCGGAGCAAAGAGGTTGAACAGGAAGAAATGGCAAAATCTGAGCTAGAAAAATTAGAAGAGGCTATGGAAGATAGAGATCTCACGGAGGAGGAAGATTGGATTCGTTTAGAATGTAAAAAAAATCTTTTAGAATTAGAGAACCACAAGGCGAAAGATCTTCGGCAAAGAGCTAGAGTTAGGTGGGCTACGGATGGAGACGATAACTCCAAATTTTTCCATGGTTTCATCAATAAAAGGAAAGCTTCTAACGCTATCCCCGGTTTTATGGATAATGGAGATTGGATATCGAAGCCTAAGCTGGTTAAGAAGCATGTGTTTGATTTTTTCCGTGTTAAATTCAGGGAAGATATCCCTGTTAGACCTAAGCTGGATTGTTCTTTCCGAAGTCGTTTGTCGGATGAAGATGCCACCTCTCTTACGAAAGAATTCTCTAAGGAAGAAATTAAACAGGCAGTTTTCGATTGTGGGAGTGAAAGGGCTCCAGGTCCGGATGGCTTTAACATGAAGTTTTTTAAGAGATTCTGGGATTATTTTGAAGAGGACTTCTGGAATATTTTTACTC
The DNA here is from genome assembly GCA_030545235.1 of Helianthus tuberosus. Classification (NCBI taxonomy): domain Eukaryota; kingdom Viridiplantae; phylum Streptophyta; class Magnoliopsida; order Asterales; family Asteraceae; genus Helianthus; species Helianthus tuberosus. The sequence continues at coordinate 64,220,307 of CM060423.1, forward strand.
AGTTTTTTGATTCGGGCTCGTTCTCGAAGGGTTGTACTTCGGCTTTTATTACTCTTATTCCTAAGGTCAAAGACCCGAGTGACTTAGGTGATTATCGTCCGATTACCTTAGTGGGTATTATCAACAAAGTGATCTCCAAAGTGCTGGCTAATAAGCTCAAGCGGGTTATTGGCTCGGTTATCTCTGAAAATCAATCCGCTTTTATTAAGGATAGGCTCATTCTGGACGGCCCTCTTATCCTCAATGAAGTGCTCGCTTGGGCTAAGAAGAATGGGGCCGAGTTGTTTTTGTTTAAAATTGATTTTGCCAAAGCCTATGATAATGTGAACTGGAACTTTCTATCGTCAATTATGCTTCAGCTGGGCTTTCCTCCAAAGTGGTACGTCTGGATTCACGGAATTCTCTCCTCGGCTCGCTCCTCGGTCCTAGTTAATGGCTCGCCCACCTTCGAGTTTCAGTGTCAGAAAGGTATGCGTCAGGGGGACCCTATTTCGCCTTTCCTTTTTCTGCTTGTTATGGAGGCTTTTTCTAGCATGATTAGTAAAGCGAGCGAGGTTGGGGCTCTTATTGGTGTCCGGTTGCCGAATGGGGGTCCGGTGTTATCTCACCTCCTTTATGCGGACGACTGTGTGCTTGTTGGAGAATGGGCGAGGAATAATATCAAAAAAGTGGCGTTGCTTTTAAGGTGCTTTTATATTTGTTCCGGTTTAAAAATCAATATGAATAAGTCTTGTCTTTTCGGTGTCGGAGTGGGGGTTTCGGACACTGAAGAGATGGCTACGGCATTTAGGTGCTCGGTGGGAATTTTCCCCTTTTTTCATCTTGGAATTTTGGTGGGTGCAAAAATGAGTAGGATCGTGAATTGGAATTTCATTGTGGACATTTTTGAATCGCGTTTGGCGGGGTGGAAAGCCTCCTTATTGTCTATCGGCGGACGTGTTACCCTAATAAAATCGGTTCTAGAAAATCTGCCAAACTACTATTTTTCGTTGTTTAAAGCTCCCATCTCGATCATTGATAAGCTGCAGTCTATTATTAAAAAATTTTTATGGGGGGGGGGGGTGGCGGTACGGATAGGAAGCTGTATTGGGTTGCATGGCCCCGTATCTCGGCTCCAATTGATAGGGGTGGGATTGGGCTCGTTGATCTTAAAGACATAAATATTGCTCTGTTAAGTAAGTGGGTTTGGAGATATTACAACGATAATAACGCGCTCTGGAAAAAGGTTATTGAGTCTATTCATTGCACAAAGAGGAACTGGTTCTCGGTTCCATGTAATAAAAACATCATGTGGGTTTGGAAAGGTATTATATCGGCAGTTTCGACAGTCAAGGTGGGAGGAATCAATCTTTTGCAGAATTTTAAAGGTGTGGCAGGTAAAGGAGATTCGATCAGATTCTGGCTCGATCCGTGGGCTTGCATCGAACCTCTGAAGGACCGGTTCCCAGCTCTCTTCCGGCTGGAATCGGACAAGCGATGCCTTATTATCTCTCGTTTTGATAGATCTATTCGTGCTTTTTTTTGGGAAGTGGGGATGGTCCCGGAATCCGTCTACAGAGGATGAATTGAGGGAGTGGAATGGTTTTATCGAGCTTCTTGATTCTCTTCTTCTGCCGGAGAAAGCCGACAGGTGGAAGTGGATTGGCGGTAGTGATAATATGTTCTCGGTTAAGGCGGTAAAGAGTTTTCTTAGGAGTGCCACTGATTACAGCAACAACTATGTGCTAAAGTGGTCGAAATGGGTCCCGAAAAAGGTTAATATTCTGGTTTGGCGTGCACAAATGGGAAGGATCGCTACTTTGGATGCTCTTTCCAAGAGGAACTGTTTCAGCGGAGATGAGAGATGCACATTGTGCAATGATGGGCTCGAATCTGCAGATCACCTCTTTCGCTCGTGTATTGTTGCCTCCGAGGTTTGGTGTCTCATTAGTAAGTGGTGTAACATTAGCCCAATCTATGCTTTCTCTCTTGAAGATTTGCTTGAAGTCCATGAGTTCTCCGGGTTGGCTGCCAAAGCTAAATTAATTCTCAAAGGTATTATTATGGTCGGCTGGTGGTGCATTTGGTTAGCTAGAAATAGAAGAAGATTCTCGAATAAGATGTGTTCGGCTGTGAGCATTGTTCAAGACATCAAATCGCTTGGTTTTCTTTGGTATAGCAATAGATCTAAATGTAAAGATATCACTTGGAAAGACTGGATATCTTTTTCTGTTCTGTAATCGGTTTTGTTGTGCTTGTTTTTGACTGCCCTTGGTTTTGAGGGTTGGTCTGTGTGAATAATAGTGAACTTTCAAAAAAAAAAAAAGGATGTTGATAGAAGCTATAAATGTATATCATTTTCATAGTGATATAGATTTAAAACCAAATCACATATTATTAATTTAATTTTAAATATTCTATAGTTCAAATCTTTGGGTTTTGGTTTTGTATTGTTTTTTTGCTTATACTATGTATATATATTTCATTTAAATACACTAGACAGAAATAGCGGTCAGGGTTGGGCTTTAAACTTATGTCACCGTATATTGTCATGTTTTTCACTTTTTTTCTCCATTGAGTAATTATGAGTTTTCATTTTATCTTTCTCGGAAGACTAGAACGGGCAAATTACGAATAGGCTGATTGGAGACTTGGAGTGAAGGTTTTGCGCAATTACTTTCTAAAACAAACCAAGAGGCTATCCGGAACGACTCAAAACCACAACAGTCAACTAAACACTCAACTATAGAGCATGGTAAACAGTCAATAGAAGTAGAGCCATTATGGAAAGTCCTATAAACAAAATGGGCGAATAATTGTATCTCTTAAATCGTAACCTAGCCTCTTATTTGAATAAACTAAAAATATGAAATGAAATCCGACTACTAAACTTGGTTACCAACTAACAAAAACACAATAGCATCCGACCGGTTTAACCCAAACCGGTCCATACCTCTTTAATTAAACTGATGTAAATGCTATTTCATGATACTAGCCGGTTCAATCCCCATTTCTTAAACCACGCTTGAACGTCTATTTATTACTTGTGTTGTTCACATTGTCCTTAATAGTTAAAACAATAATAATAACAATAATAATAATAATAATAATAATAATAATACAATCTTTCTTACGAAATCTAAAACCCCTTAAAAAATTTCAGATAAAAAAATTAAAATGGATGCTAATGAAGCAGTGGTGGAGTGGTTGGGGAAAAACTTGGTATTCCTTATGACCCAAGTTCAATTTCCACTCTCCCAATTATTTTTTACGGCATCCAGGTGAACGGCGAATACGGGTGGCGCCGGTTCGTCTTGGATAGGAGGTGAGGTTTTACCAATTATTCCACAGTCGTACCTTCTGGCGGGTGGAGGTCGGGGTTCCGCGCATCTGAGAGAGCCAAGGGGCTGACGGCGGTTGAGTAGTCAACCTTGGTCACAGCGCCCGGTGTTATGGTGATTTCTTGCCGTTAAAAAAAATAGAATGGATAATTTAACCGTACAAAATCTGTAATAAAAAATATATAAACATTGTATAACTTATCCATATGTACAAACATACATATACGTACATCCCTATCATCCGGAGTAAAGCTAAAACCAACTTAAACAAGAACTAAAACAACTTTAAGCATAAAAAAAACAACCCTTCTTTATTGCTTAAAACCTGCTGCTGATCCCATCCCATCCCATCCCATCCAGTCACAATTCCCATCTTTAATTTAATAATAATAATCATCTTCTCCACCACAACCCAACCCTAATTTCATTTCCATTCTCATCATTTATTTCTCTGTTTTCTACATTTATGATTTATCATAATATCAGCAGGTGTGAACTAGATCAATCTTCTTATTTGAGGCCTGAGTTTGTTGAAAATATGTGGTCAATTAAGAAGGCTCAACCCTTTGTTATGTGATTAAAATTGAATTGAAGCTACAGATGATGTCTTTCAGAACTATGATTCAGGAAGAATTTGGGAATATTTCATCACGGTGGATCGTGGATGATGATGATGATGATACTTGTGTAGAAACTGATGATGATTTGAAGTTGAGGTGTTGGGCTAGCATGCCTCAGGAGTTGTTAACAGATATATTAATGCGGATCGAGGCTTCCGAATCCAATTGGCCTGCTAGAAAGAGTGTCGTTTCTTGTGCTGCGGTTTGTCGAAACTGGAGGATGATTATGAAGGAGATTGTTAAATGTCCGGAAGTTTCGGGCAGCTTGACATTCCCGAGTTCGTTAAAGCAGGTTTTTTAACTTTTTATCGCGTTAAAACGATCTTTAGTATTTGAATTTGCAGGCACTGTTATTAGTTTTATGGATTAATGTTGTGTGCATAGAGTAAGGATATTACTATTGGAAAGAAGTTGATGTAGAAATATTATAGTGCAGGAAACATATTATTATGGTAGAAAATATTATAAGTTGTTACATTACTAAATTTGGGAATAAAAAGAAGACGTGAGATTGATCGAATTAAGTACGCGTGTAAAAGACTGTTAATGTGGTGTTTATGGTTGTGAAGCGAATCGATTAATTGTCTTAATTATCAGGTTAGGGTATTTGGTAAACTTACCACATTTGACTTGACCGTGAATGTCTATAGCTGACGGTTGACAGTTTGTTTTCTGTAATTTATGAATTTGGTAGTATTTAAAAGTAAACATCTGCGTTTCGCTTTTATTGTTTTCCTTATATTGAGCCGGCAATAATGGATGTTAAACCGTCATTTATGGAATAGTTTAAATATTTAATGACCTATTTATTTGTCAAACTTGCTTATGTTTACAGCCTGGTTCAGTGGGATCACTAACACAATGTTTTATAAAGAGGAACCGCAATGCTCAAACGTATAACCTCTACCTCAATTTGACCGAAGGTAACCATTTTAAAAGGATGATTGTTATTGTTTTTTAAGCAAGAAGTTGAGATCTTTTTGTTCATATGGTAAAATTACTTAACAGTTAACAATATGCCATTTTGGCAGCTTCAAATGATGATGGGAAATTCCTTTTTGCTGCAAAGAGGTTTCGGCGCACTATCTGCACAGATTATATAATTTCCCTAAATGCTGATGATATATCAAAAGGCAGCAGTGGTTACGTAGGAAAGTTGAGGTAAGTTAGCTATGAATGACTAAATGAATTGATTTTATTTTAGCAATACTTTTTAATTGAAAAATATGTGTTTTGTTGTGACAGATCAAATTTTCTTGGGACCAAGTTTAGAGTTTATGATGCACAGCCTACTAATGCTGCAACTTTAGCAACAAAATGTCATTCATCGAGGATGGGTAGCGTCAAACGTGTATCACCTAAAATCCCTGCTGGAAATTATCCAATATCCAACATTTCATATGAAGTAAATAACCCGGGAACCAGGTATAATAACAGTCTGTGACACCTTTACTTATACTTTTAAGGAGGTGGAAACTTAGTATCTTAGCGATTATTTTTCCAACTAACATACTTAGTTTCCTTTATATACAATTCTATAGTTTATTTTAAAATTTAAATTCTTGAACAAATTATGAAATTGTAAATGCTTGAAAAACTATCACACCTGACATTTTTCTCAAGAGTGTTGGTTTATTTGCAACAAAAAGCTAAATATTACGATCAGAAAATTTATCACACGTCGGTTTTGGTATAGAGTGCAAAGTGTGCGAGCCGGGCGAGTTGGATAGTGGGTCAAAACGGTCAGGTCAAGTTTAGTTGACCCAAGACTCTTTTTGTCCAAAAAAACTTTTTTATATGACATCTAATTTGTACTTTGATTACAAAAGTCGTGTTATTTCAATGATATTATAATATTTTGAATAAAAAAGATTTATGAAGTTTTATGCTTTGAAAATATACATATTGGCTGACTTTAATACGTTAAACCTGTTTGACTCGTTTCCTTTTTAGCTATTTTCATTTTACTAGTTTGATCACTGACAAAAATCCATGTTTTCTAAGATACAGGGGCCCACGACAGATGCGATGTGTCATGAATTCAATCCCTGCAAATGCTATTGAGCCACGTGTGGTTCATACACAAACCGATTTCCACTTCAGCGATGCGGATTCCTTTTCATCTCTCTCTCTTTCCAGATCAAAATCAGCACATGTGAGTGATTACCATTTGGGATCACTAGTGTTGAAGAACAAGAATCCTAGGTGGCATCAGCAACTGCAATGCTGGTGCCTAAACTTTAATGGGCGCGTGACTGTCGCTTCAGTGAAGAATTTTCAGCTTGTTGCTTCTTTAGAGAATGAAAATGGAACTAAAGAACATGAAAAGATCGTTCTCCAGTTTGGAAAAATTGGAAAAGATGTATTCACCATGGATTATCAGTACCCCATATCAGCTTTTGAAGCGTTTGCTATCTGCCTTAGCAGTTTTGAAACCAAGATTACTTGCGAATGACTTACAGGTATGTTGTTAGCAGTTTTACTAATATAGCAACCATGAGCCGGTACTCCCGGTAGGTTAACGGGTAAAAAGGTTGGGTTTCATCCCTGAGGTTTGGCTAGTTTTGCGACTTTCTTCCAAAGGTTTGTTTTTCCGCATCTGGATCCAAAAGGTTTGAAATCTTGTCATTTTCATCCGGCTCATTAACTCTATCCATTTTCTCCGTTAAGTCCGGGGTATTTCCGTCTTTTTTATTAACTTAAAGGGCAATTCGGTCTTTTTCACTTTATGTAAAAAGACCAAATACCCCTGAAAAAGACCGAATTTCCCTTTAAGTTAACAAAAAAGACAGAAATACCCCTGACTTAACGAAGAAATATGGATGGAGTTAACGAGCCGGATGAAAATGACAAGATTTCAAACCTTTTGGATCCAGATGCGGAAAAACAAACTTTTGGACGAAAGTCACAAAACTAGCCAAACTTCAGGGACGAAAATGGCATTTTACTCTTTAATATATAATGCGTAAAATATGAATAATAAACCATAGTATTATGTTAATGATATGAACTGAAATGTCTGGTTAATCTGGAATGCAGGTCCTTTTGAAATGAAATGTCTGTTTTCTAGAAGAAAATTGTCTGCACTCAGTTGTTGTCTAAAGCTGCAATGCAATCAAACTACAAATGCTAAAGGGTGGTTTCGGTTTTTTTTTTCGCCTTTATTTATTAATTTTATTTTATCTGTGAATATGTCTTGATTAGCCGCCCGTATTGACTCTAGGATGATTCATGTTGAAACTAAATTTGATTATTCAGTAATAAAAATAGAGGGAAAATATTCAAAGTTAATAACATTTAGTATTTGGATATTTCCATAACCCGAATTAGACACCTTGATATAACTTAAGCGATTATGTTTTCGAATCTTTTTGTATAAAAACATGTAAAAGCTAAATGAAACTGAATAAGAATTGAATTCAAGAATAACACAATCAACAGTTCAATAGAAAGGGATTAAATTCCATAACCTACCATTCCATATTCTGTCTTTAATATGTCGTTTTCCGACCACCATGCCATCATATTCTGTCAACCAGCCATGCACTTGGAAGCACGAATGATGGTTGTAATGCACAACAATTATAAGCAACACACGAAGAGATTTACAGCAAAAAGATGAGAAACTCGTTTAAAGTTTGACTCTAACACAACAAAGTCAATAAGGCTGACATAAAAGAGCAGCTCTTAGACGTTTTTTTAGTATTTTAACACATTAGACCTAGTAAGCACACCATGACTAGAACCAGATAGCCTTTGCTTCAATCAGCTTTTGCTTCAAAGTGCCATCAACATGAAGGGAAATGACATCTTTAGCAGAACCAATATACTTGCCGCCTATAAACACTGCTGGAAACGCAGGATTAGAACCCAACCGACGTAGGGCCCACTCCATATCGACATCATGGTCAACTTCATAAACTGCAGGACTTGCACCAAGATCATAGAACAGAGCCTTGATACTATGACACATACAACATGTGCTTTTGGTAAAGATAACCGCAGCACTCTTCGATGCTAAATCCTTCACTCTATCCATTTACTTGCTTAAACTACTTGATTAAATCTCAAATCTTGAATGTTAACTTGCTGAACTATGAAGTTATGGTCAGTCTTATATAGGCAAACACCAAAGGGAATATACATGCATGGGAAGGATGAGAAAGAAAAGTTCCTTCCTGATATTTATTATTTGGATAAGAATGGCTGTAATAATTTTCCTTAAAGGCGATGATTTCGGCTATAAACAAGTCGACACGTTCGTATTCTTCGAGTAGGTGGAGAATATATTCTTCGGTTTAGTGGAGAAAATAATGTTTCAAGTGGCAAAAATCGAAGCCGTACAAACTTTTAGTTTGCTGATGTGTAAAACCTTCTGGAAAACCTGTAGACATAACAGAAATCAGAAATGTGTTGAAATTATGAATTAGCAGGTGATCTTACGCTATCATGAAGAATCTGAAGGGAACTCTTTTTGACTTTAGTTAGGCAATTGATATCACATAGAATAACAGTACAATTATACAGTTTTGATCCAAGTTCTAGATAGAATTTAAAGGTGGAAGAATGGATAATTCAGGTAACGGGTCACAGGTCAAATGGGTTTGGGAGCCATAATGCTTAAGACGGGTCAAATGCATAACTTTTTCTACATTGATATGAATTTCTTAAAATTTAATGTATCAATATGATTGCGAAAACTAAAGTAATTTTGAATTTTACTCATTTGACCCGTTGGAAAAACATATAACCTAAATTGACCCCAGTTTGATCTATTTCTTTACCTGCATTACCTTCTTTGGACCAATCTAGAATAAAACTTAGGCCACAGGTTTGCCTATAACTCTTTTTAAAATTATCTGTAGTTGCATAAATCTTAATATATCAACAAGCCATTTGACTAATCTAATGTAGGTAGCACAAAATTAGGATGCCATTAAAGCTTATAATCTGTGTATATAGTTTGAATTCTTAATAATATCTTGAATACACCTAAAAAGAATGATGTCTATCACATAAAATAATCTAGTATAGTAATATGCTTCTGATCATATATGTATTGATAACCACCCATTTGATGCTTTAAACAGAATCAGTTTATGTATATATAATTGGTTATGATGCTCGAATAAGCATCCAGATATTTCATATTCCACTTTTCTTTCTCAATGTATTACTTTCAGTTTTTAAACTAATATGTGGGGAATCTTGATATGGGATACAAAAGGCTACATGATCTCCACATCTTAAGATGCCCAAAAATGGAATCCCTCAATAGCCTAAAGATTTACACATCGTTACGTTAACAGATTTCGGCATGGGCATACACTAAAAATATACATGTAAAGTGAAAAATAAAATACTCGTTTTTTCCATATATTATCTCAAATAGGCGTGTGTGAAATATTGCAACGTATAAACATAATTATATTCGGTTATGTATGTAATGTAGTTTATTAAACTTATGCCTAGATATGTATATGTAGAACCGATATTTTAGAATGGTTGTGATGGTTGGATAGCACCGTTTTAAAGGGTGGTTACTTCCCTCCATATCCAACCGTCAATAACTGTCATAATATTCATATATATGTCTTGCCGGCAAAATGTAACCGGCATCAAGACATTTCTCATTAGATTTGTCCACTCAAACCTTCGATCATAATTCTTGTTTCTCCTGCACTTTCACATTGTGAGTAACATGGATTCACACACACAATTAACTTCCGCTGCACAAGCCTTTGATATCCAACATGAAAGTGCGCCGTTGACTTATTTAAATAAGAGATCGGTAAGTGACTACTAAGAGTATCTATCTATAAAGGCTTTAAAGGTTAAAGATGCCAAAATTACCATCTTACTTTTTCAGTTTTCTTGTGTGCCAATCTATATTTTTACTCCATATTCTAACATATTTTTTTACCAACACATGCTGTCACATATCAACAAAGTTAACAATAATCTTTCAGTTGTCGTCTCTAAGAACATCTTCATCATTTCATGAAATTCAATCTAACAGCATTAGAACTCTATCTATAGTGTCCATTGGAGTCATAAATTCCATATAACAAATATTTTTACAATCTTTATTTATAGCTTCACTTCTACTCCTCTTGTTACTGCGTTCTTAAGATAATAAACTATGAAATTGACACAAAGAACTCAAACCGACGATTGGAAACTGCTTATGAACTCAAAAGAAATTACAGATTGAAATCTAATTGACTGAACTCCTAATTGATTACAACGGCTATTTAAAGCCCTAATCCCCCCCCCCCCCCCAATTCAGCTGTTAACTACCTATTAACAACCTATCTTTCAGATTGACAACTTTAACCCCTCTATTTCTATCACTTATTCAAATACCACTTGAAGTATTCCTAAACTTTATTGTATTGGTAGAAACAGTCCCTCAACTTACACTGTCCCATACCCCCTTTGACTTTTGTTGACCAGCCAATTTTAACTTTAGTTCTTACGATGATCATGTTGGAGTGAAATCAGATTGAAGGATGAGAATGATGTGTGTTTAATGTGTGTGTGGTAATCACAGAAAATGAAGATTGCGATTAGGGACAGATTATAGTATAGGATTATGTTCCTTGGTGATGATCAAATGCAATGATCATCTAATATGTACATGGTCATAACGGTTGTTGGCGGCAAACTGAAACGACACAACTGTAAGTCGCACTAGTTTGAGGTTTAACTGTCAAAACACAACTGTCACAACAATTCAATGTCTAAAGTTACGTAATAAATCAATATTTGTTACATCTAAGTACTATAATTACGAATAATAACTAAGTTAAGTTTATTTATCTCTAATAGAACACACCCTTCCTGGTTTGACTCTTAAGTCACATACAATTGATACGGTTTACTAAAAAGAGTTTAAAGTTAACGGCAAATAAAAAGTTAACGAAGTAAAAGGTTTATAATGAGATTGTAGAGCTTAAAGAATTATAAAAAGAGGTTATAAAAAGATGCAAAGGTTTATTCAAACTCCATCGGACATTTCAAACTCCGACGGACCAAACATGCACTTATAAGAAGGAAAGATGGTTGTAATGACACACATTTAATTTATAACAGAAGATGATAAACTTGTTTAATCTTTGACTCTAAGAAAGTCCATAAGGCCGTCATAAAAGAGCAGCTCTTAGACTTCATTTTTAGTATTCTAAGACAACATTAAACCTAATAAGTACACCATGACAAGTGCTAGAACCAGATAGCCTTTGCTTCAATCAGCTTTTGTTTCAAAGTGCCATCAACATGAAGGGAAATTACATCTTTAGCAGACCCCACATATTTACCACCTACAAAAACTGCTGGAAACGCAGGATTACAGCCCAACTGACGTAGGGCCCGCTCCATATCGGGATCATGGTCAACTTCATAAACAGCAGGGCTTGCACCAAGATCATAGAATAGAGCCTTAATACTATGGCACATACAACATGTGCTTTTGGTAAAGATAACCGCAGCACTCTTGGAAGCCAAATCCTTCACTCTATCCATTTACTTTGTTGAACTACTTGATCAAATCTCAAAACTTGAATGTTAACTTGCTGAACTATGAAGTTGTGGTCAGTCTTAAATAGGCAACACCAAAGGGAATATAAATGCATGATTAGGATGAGAAAGATAAGTTCCTTTCTAATATTTTTTATTTGGATAAGACTGGTTGTAATAATTTGCTTAAAGGCGATGATTTGTGCTATAAACACGTTGACACGTATGCTATATCTTCGTATTCCTCGAGTAGGACTGTAGGAGGAATATATTCTTTGGTTTAGTGTAGAAAATTCAGTGGCGAAAATCGAAGCCGTACAAACTTTTAGTTTGCTGACGTGTTAAACCTTCTGGAAAACCTGTAGAAATAATGGAAATCAGAAATGGGTTGAAATTATGAATTAGCAGGTGATCTTACACTATCTTGAAGAATCTGAGGGGAACTCTTTTTGACTTTAGTTAGGCAATTGATATCACATAGAATAACAGTACAGTTATACAGGTTTTGATCCAAGTTCTAGATAGAATTTAAAGGTGGAAGAATGAATAATTCAGGTAACGGGTCACGGGTTAAATGGGTTTGGGAGCCATAATTCTTAAGACCGGTCTAAATAGATTGGTCAGGCGTGACACTTTTTCTCCATCTATACAAATTCCCTAAATATTTATTGTATTAATATGATTACAAAAACTAAACTATTTTTTGAACTCCACTCATCTGACCCATTTGACCAATTTAGAATAGAACTTAGGCCACAAGGCTGCTGTTAACTACCTTAAGAAATATCTATAGTAGCATAAATCTTAAGCCAATATAAATCAACAAGCCATTTGACTAATCTAATGTAGGCAGCACAAAGATAATATTAAAGCTTATAATATGTGTAATTAGTCTGAATTCATAATAATATCTATTACATCAACAAGCCCTAAAAGAGTGATGTCTATTATATAAAATAACATAATATATGTATATATAATTTGCTATGATTCTCAAGTAATATGCTTCTAATCTTATATGAAATGAAAACCACCCATTTGATGCTTTAAAGATCAAGAATCAATTTATGTATATATAATTAGATATGATGCTCAAATAAGCATCTAGATATGCCAAATTCCATTTTTTTTCTTTCTCAAGTGTTACTTTCGGTTTCTTAAACTAAAATGTTGGGAATCTTGGTATAGGAAACAAAAGGCTACATGATCTCCACATCGTAAGATGCCAAAAATGGAACCCATCACTAGCCTAACGATATACACGTCATTATGTCAACAGATTTCGGCATGGGTATGGACCAAAAAAATACATACAAAGTAAAAATAAAATACTGCGGGTTTTTTTCATATATTATCTAAAACAGGCGACAGGCGTGTGTGAAAAGAGCATCGTTGACTTATTTAAATATATAGGGGATCAGTAAGTGACTACTAAGAGAGAATATCTGAAAAGGCTTTAAAGGTTAAAGATGCCAAAGTGATCATCCTATTCTCTCTTGTGTGCCAATCTATATTCCTACTCCATGTTTTAACATATTTTTTTAACTAAACACATATAACCCATGCCGTAACATATTAACAAAGTTAAGAATAATCTTTTAGTTGTCTTCTCTAAGAACATGTTCATATGAAATCAATTCAGCAGCGTTCGAATTCGAACTCTATATATAATGTCCGACTGTCAGTTGGAGTCCCAAAATGCACATAACAAATATTTTGAAAATTTCTCTCTATAACTTCACTTCTAAACCTCTTGTTATGGTGGTGTTCTTAAGATAATGGCCACAGTTTCAACGGTGATTGCTGAAAAGCCAGTGGTGATACTTAGCAAAAGTTCTTGATGCATATGTCACATGCTTTTAAGACTCTGATTTATAGCTTTCGGGTAAACCCTACAACCTATGAGCTAGATGAGTATACTAGCGGGTCGAAACTGGAAAGAGAGCTGAATCCACTAGGATGTAAGCTAAGTGTACCAGTTGACAGTTGTGTACTTGTGTTTATAGGTCAAGATCTGATATGTGGGTCAAATGAGATCATGCAGCTCTATCTTAATGGAAAATTATCCAAGCTACTGGGAAGGTAAACTATGTGGGTTTAAAGTTTGAACTTCAAACTTCTTAAGATAATAACAGATAGATTAAGTAAAGTAAAAGCATCCTGTTTCATAGTCAGGAAACTGTTATGTTTCAGTGGCATGTACTGTTCATCCACTATCAAATTATATGCATAAGCTTTATGTTAAATAATTGATATAAAGAGCGGTTAGGAACTTATGTGTGTTGTAAAAACTAAAAACAAGGGTTAATTTGTATTAGACAGTAAAATACATAGTATAGTAGTAGAGGGATCAATGTTTAACTTTATCCTTATGTATAGTCTTTGTAATCTTTCATTATGAAACACAATAAACAATTCAATTACAACAGATGAATCTTTCATTATTAACTTTATCCTATTACGCTCTTGATTTATCTAAACCCTAATCCAACCGTGCCATCCGCCACACGCCATGTCATCCGCGGGCCTCGCATACACACGCGCCACACTGGCGCACCATATGGAGGCTTCAGTTCATCATACGCCATGCGCACGCCACCTGGGATTCGCCATGCAGACCAGGATGCCACCTTGTTATATGTCATCCAGTCCGCTACTCACGCCATGCCACGTCATCCGCGTACAAATGGGCCCGCCACTTGGTCCTCACCACCTCTGTACTGGACCGAGTTTTTTGCAGGATTGGTGTTAAACTGATATGGATTTTGGATATTGGTGTTGGAATGAAAAGTATTTGAAAATAGGTATTATGCTTGTAGCATGAGCATATTGTCAGAGTTGATGCCTAATGCGCTTATACTACAAGCGCATCCCAATTAAATAAACTTCAATCTCGCCGGCGTTAGTTATATTCACCGGAGAAGACAAGAACTCATTGCAGAATACATGAAGACCGGCGTCAGGGTCACAGAACTCGAATCACACTCGCCAGAGAAGATGTATGTGGGTTACACTGGTTGAACAAGTGGGTTGAAGCTGAATTTGACAATGCCCTTGTACGAAAAGCGACTCCACTTCCCAAGGTCTAGTGTCTTTTGGTTTGTTGTTAAGTGTATTTTGGTTTGTTGTAAAGGTTGAGTTTATTAAAAGCATTGTATCGGAATATTCTTTAGTTTTTTGTGCATGTGATGTATGATATTTGGAGGTTTCTCAAAAAAAAAAATTGTTTTAGTTTTTTTTTACAATGTGCTTGTCAGTCAAGCATAACCTATATGAATTGAGAACCATTTCTTTTTCTGTCCAAAAATTAAATCATCGCCTGTTTATTTTGAAAGATATTTGAATTTGGAATCTGCAAGTTATAGTCTTACTATTTTCATGAGATGACAAAAAATTGAATTCTCATATCAAGGTGATCAGAATCCAATAATTGTAAAGTCATTTTCACTTATATATGGGGTGCCTCCTTATTAGCATTCATACTACCCCAGTCAAAGAAAACTTTTCAATTCTTGTTTGTTCAAGGACCGCCACATTTTCAATTTTTATTTGTTCAAGGACCACCTCATTGCAAATTTCGTCTTTTAAAGTGTCATATTTTCAGGCTACTGGCAATTTGCACCAGTGGTTATCGAAGTTGGCAAACCGAGTGTTATTTAATTTTTTGGGAGGTTGTAGAGCCGCATTTACCTGACCGAGTGTTGAGACAGTTTAACATGGTACAACGAATCCCTCACCCGGTTCCTCTACCAATAGAACAACACCACAAACTTCATAAATTAAACCGTAAAGGGAAAGCAAACAAGAATTGGAAAAATTACCATGAAGAGTACGTTGAAGGTTGGAATAACTGTTTTGAAAAAAAAAAAAAAAAAACAATTTCTGGCGAAGAAATTTGATGACTACATGAGGTGGTATAGCTCTATTTCAGTATTATACATTTCCAATCCAACGAGTGAGGAGGTTTACCCACCAGGTTTTCAAAATGATGGGGTAGGTTATCAGTTTTTGGTATGGTGTTGTATATTTAAATGTTTCGGCTCTCACTATCTGCACACTGAGTTTGCCTATCTGCACACTTAGGGTTTAAATACGCTGCGTATTGGTCAATACGCAGCGTATAGGGTTACCCCAATACGCTGCGTATTGGTCAATACGCTGCGTAGATAGACCATAGATCTCAGCGCCTGATAACCAATCATTGCACAGAAAACAAGGTGTATATACGCTGCGTATTGCTCAATACGCACCGTATTGATCAAGGACCATTTTTGTCAACTTTCAAAACTTCAGGGACCGTTTATGTAATTTTTTGAAACATCAGGGACCATTTGTGTAAACTTACGAAACACCAGGGACCATCAGTGTCAATTGTTGAAACATCAGGGACCATTTTTGTAAAAATTGAAACGTTTAGGGACCAAAGTGTAAATATATCAAAAATATGTAAAAAAGGGGGTCTTCTTTAAAGAACCGGCCCTTGCATGATTCGAACTCATGACCTATCGTTTAGAACCGCAACGCCTTAACCAGTTTATCCTCTGTCCAGAGCTGTTAGATTATGAAACTTAATTCTTATATACACGAGTTAGCTTATACGCTACGTATTGACCTATACGTAGCGTATTTGAACACTTCATATACGCTGCGTATAGGTCAATACGCAGCGTATGTTTAAACTTCATATACGCTGCGTATAGGTCAATACGCAGCGTATGTATGTCAGGCTGATTTGACTCTGATGCGATGTTGTCAGGCACGGGAATAAAGTATACACTATAATTGAAAGTCTATTTAGCAGTGCGATGTTGTCATCTTCCATTCATTTATCAGTACTTTCTTGGCTCGCTTCTTTCATTCGCATTTCTTTTGTTCTTCAGTAAACAGTTTACATTCCAAACCAAAATCATTTATTCTGTTTTTTTGCTCAATCTTGTTAAAATGTCATCATTTTGGACCGATAATTATTTCGGTAATCGCTATTCTAACGACACAAGGGGAGCAAATGATGCCAGTGAGGAGGAGGAGGTTGTGTCTAGAGTCCCTGTTGATCAAAAAACACAGTTGCCAGACTTGAACAAGACTCTCACTCCACCTGTTGATGAACCAAATTACCCGGCGTATCAAGTGTATTCGGATTACGGATACGGGTATGAATCTCCGTACATGCAACAAAGTGGATACGGTGCTGAGAATGCACCTGTTGATGAACCATATTACCCGACGCAGCAATCGTATCCGGGTTACGGGGTATACGGGGGTGAAGGTGGTTACAGTGGATATGGGGGTGAAGGTGGATACGAGGGTGAAGGTGGATACAGTGAATACGGGGGTGAAGGTGGATACGAGGGTGAAGGTGGATACAGTGGATACGGGGGTGAAGGTAGATACAGTGGATACGATAGATATGGGGGTGAAGGTGGTTACAGTGGATATGAAGAACATGGTGGATTTGGTTATGAGCCCCGTAACACATCACTTTATGAATCATCTACCCCGGGCAATCCGTTTCAAATAAATGAGGTATCACATTAAAATAATTATTATTATTATTAAAAATATTATAATTATAATTATTATTATTATTGTTATTATTGGTAAAATACTATAATTATAATTGTTATTAGTATTATTATTATTATTATTGTTATTATTATTATTATTAAAAATATTATAATTATAATTATTATTATTATTGTTATTATTGGTAAAATACTATAATTATAATTGTTATTAATATTATTATTATTATTGTTATTATTGGTAAAATACTATAATTATAATTGTTATTAATATTATTATTATTATTGTTATTATTATTATTATTATTATTAAAAATATTATAATTATAATTATAATTATAATTATTTATTATTATTATTATTATTATTAACGTAACTTTTTTTTAGCGTTTCATGTCTCAAACTGATTTGAAGAATTGGGTACAAGAAACGGGAAAGGCGTATGGTTACGTAATTGTTACCCGTCGATCGAAAAATATTGGCGGTACTACTGGGATGGTATGGCTTGTGTGCGACCGTAGTGGTGAGCACCGTAGTAAAGCAACAGTTAGGAAAGCTGGTAGCAAAAAAATCGGTTGCCCCTTTTCATTACTCGCCATCCGGGACGTGACGAATGACACGTGGGAGTTAAAAGTGGAAGACGCGAACCATAACCATGAACCTACGACGAGTCTGTTGGGCCATGCTTTTGTGCGAAGATTTACTGAAGTCGAATACAAGCTAGTGGAGCAGCTAACTGCTCAAAACATGGAGCCACGTATCATATTTCAAACCCTAAGAAAGCAGTTCCCCGACAGCCTGCATGTTCAGAAAGACGTGCAAAATGCGGTTCAAAAAATTAGAGCGACCATAGTGGACGGAAAGAATCCTATTCAGGCACTGGAAAGCCTGCTGCATGACCACCGATTCGTTTACGAAACCCGACAGGAACCCAAAACAGATGTCGTAACAGAGATTTTCTTTGTTCATCCTTATTCAATCACTATGTGGCGTGCATTCCCGCACGTGATGTTGATCGACGCGACCTACAAAACAAACCTCTACAACATGCCATTTGTCCAGGTTGTGGGTATGACGTCGACTGGGAAGTCTTTTTGTATCGCACATGCCGTTATTTGTAAAGAACGAAAGGGTAACTACGTGTGGGTGCTTGAGCGGATCAAGTCAATATTGCATGAATGTATGATGCCGCGTGTGATAGTCACGGATAGGGAGCTTGCCCTAATTAACGCGTGTTCTAAAGTATTCCCGAACGCAACCAGGCTTCTATGCCACTTTCACATCCAACAAAATATAGTGCAAAAGTGCAAGGAAGGGTTCGATAAAGAAGATTGGGGGAAATTTATGTCGTACTGGCGAAGATTGTGCGAATCTTCTTCAGAGCCCATGTACAAGTACAACTTGGAGAAAATGTATAACCGACTCGTGGTTGCCAACCGAGAAAGTAAGTGTTCCTTCAACAAACGACTCACCCAATCTATTATATTTTACACACGCTTTTACATTTCATTATTTTATTTTTGCAGGTGTCTATGATTACGTCTACGAAAACTGGCTCAAAGACTATAAAGAAATGTTCGTTTATGCGTGGACCGATAAGTGTCGCAACTTTGGTCAGCGCACCACCAACAAAGTTGAGAGCCAGCACGCAAATTTAAAAAGATACATTACGCGCGGGAGTTCATTGGAGCGAATAGCAAGATGCGTCATTGATATAGTTGAAACTCAGTACGATGAAATACAAAAAAGTTTCACTGAGAGCATCGAAAAAACGATGAACCAACACAGACGCCGAGTGTTGGACAACCTACGTGGAAAGGTTTCCCATGAAGCACTTGATTTGCTGGCAAAAGAGCTGACCAGGAAGATGGAGGTGTTGCGGAAACTTAACGCATCATGTGGTTGCCATATGTGGCTGCAAACACAGCCCCAAACGGCAGCGATTTCGCAGCCGTTTAAAAGCCCGTTTACGGCTGCAAACGCAGCCGCAAATGGCAGCGAAATCGCAGCCGTTTGCAGCCGTTTAAACGCCCGTTAGGGACCTACGCGACTTACGGTTCGACATGGACTAAATAATAAAAAAATAATATAATTTAACGACGATCTTAGTTTTGACGCTCGTAAGGCGCGTACGGTCCTAACGAGCGTCGAAACTAAGTTCGTCGTTAAAATATATATTTTTTTTATTATTTAGTCGAAGTTTAACCGTAAGGCGCGTAGGTCCCTAACGAGCATCGAAACTAAGTTCGTCGTTAAACTATAAAACGACGAACTTAGTTTCGACGCTCGTTAGGGATCGTTTGTGTCAATTTTTGAAACATCAGGGACCATTTTTGTAAAAATTGAAACTTCAGGGACCAAAGTGTAAATATATCAAAAAAGGGACCATTTGTGTCAATTTTAATTATTTACTCGAAGTCGAACCGTAACCGGCGTTTAAACCGGCAGCCGTTTGGGGCTGCGTTTGCAGCCGTAAACCGGCGTTTAAACGGCTGCAAACACAGCCCCAAACGGCAGCGATTTCGCAGCCGTTTGCGGCTGCGTTTGCAGCCGTTTAAACGCCCGTTTACGGCTGCAAACGCAGCCGCAAACGGTAGCGAAATCGCTGCCATTTGCGGCTGCGTATGCAGTCGTTTAAACGCCCGTTAGGGACCTACGCGACTTACGGTTCGACATGGACTAAATAATAAAAAAATAATATAATTTAACGACGATCTTAGTTTTGACGCTCGTAAGGCGCGTACGGTCCTAGCGAGCGTCGAAACTAAGTTCGTCGTTAAAATATATATTTTTTTTATTATTTAGTCGAAGTCGAACCGTAAGGCGCGTAGGTCTCTAACGAGCGTCGAAACTAAGTTCGTCGTTTTATATTTTAACGACGAACTTAGTTTCGACGCTCGTTAGGGACCGTTTGTGTCAACTTTTTGAAACATCAGGGACCATTTTTGTAAAAATTGAAACTTCAGGGACCAAAGTGTAAATATATCAAAAAAGGGACCATTTGTGTCAATTTTTGAAACTCCAAGGACCATTTAAACAACATTTCTTTTTTAAACAGAAATTTTTTTTAAACAAATTTTTTTTTTAATTATTTAGTCGAAGTCGAACCGTAACCGGCGTTTAAACGGCTGCAAACACAGCCCCAAACGGCAGCGATTTCGCAGCCGTTTGCGGCTGCGTTTGCTGCCGTTTAAACGCCCGTTTACGGCTGCGTATGCAGCCGTTTAAACTTTAAACGCCCGTTAGGGACCTACGCGACTTACGGTTCGACATGGACTAAATAATAAAAAAATAATATAATTTAACGACGATCTTAGTTTTGACGCTCGTAAGGCGCGTACGGTCCTAACGAGCGTCGAAACTAAGATCGTCGTTAAAATATATATTTTTTTATTATTTAGTCGAAGTCGAACCGTAAGGCGCGTAGGTCTCTAACGAACGTCGAAACTAAGTTCGTCGTTTTATATTTTAACGACGAACTTAGTTTCGACGCTCGTTAGGGACCATTTGTGTCAATTTTTGAAACATCAGGGACCATTTTTGTAAAAATTGAAACTTCAGGGACCAAAGTGTAAATATATCAAAAAAGTGCCATTTGTGTCAATTTTTGAAACTCCAGGGACCATTTAAACAAAATTTCTTTTTAAACAAAATTTTTTTTTAAACAAAATTTTTTTTTAATTATTTAGTCGAAGTCGAACCGTAACCGGCGTTTAAACCGGCAGCCGTTTGGGGCTGCATTTGCAGCCGTAAACCGGCGTTTAAACGGCTGCAAACACAGCCCCAAACGGCAGCGATTTCGCAGCCATTTGCGGCTGCGTTTGCAGCCGTTTAAACGCCCGTTAGGGACCTACGCGACTTACGGTTCGACATGGACTAAATTATAAAAAAATAATATAATTTAACGACGATCTTAGTTTTGACGCTCGTAAGGCGCGTACGCTCCTAACGAGCGTCGAAACTAAGTTCGTCGTTAAAATATATATTTTTTTATTATTTAGTCGAAGTCGAACCGTAAGGCGCGTAGGTCCCTAACGAGCGTCGAAATAAGTTCGTCGTTAAAATATAAAACGACGAACTTAGTTTCGATTAACGACGAACTTAGTTTCGACGCTCGTTAGGGACCTACGCGCCTTACGGTTCGACTTCGACTAAATGATAAAAAAATATAATTTAACGACGATCTTAGTTTTGACCCTCGTAAGGCGCGTAGGTCCGTTACATGCGTCAAAATCCGTAACGAGTAAAAAATATATTGTTTTTTTATCCTCATTTAATCGATGTCGCCTGATTATTATTTACTGACTGGTTTCCATTTATGCAGGTATTTGCACAAAATGATTTCCACTTCGATCACTGCTAGAAACAAAAGCCGGGAGTGGTGTACGAGTGGTGACTTGTTCTTTTTATATTGCCTCTTATACAAGAGGTCGTGCGCTCTCGCCCACGGGTTGGCGCAGTACTTCGCCTCCGCGCATCATCGACAGGAGCGCGGAGTGCTATTCGGCGGCGCCTACGTGACCAAGTTAGCCCATTCGTTGGGCTATCATCCGGAGAACGACCGCGGCCGTGTAGGCCCGGCGACACAGCCAAAGCGGATGGGGATGAACACAGTAAACGGGATGCAAATTACCAAAGACTTTCCATGCGGGAAGCGGTTAAAGAAACTAGACGGCACGCAATACGAGCTTACACAACTGCCAGAACAGTTCCCTCTGTATTATCCTCCGCACGATCCGGAGCCGCCGGAGCCGCATAAGCCGGTCGCCGTTCTTCCGCAGCCACCACAGCCGCGTGGACCACCCGGGGCGCCTCAGTTCCCACGCCATGTTTGGCCCGGTCCTGACCCGTCACATCAGCGGCTGCTTCGGAACGTTGAAAGGAACAACTATCTGTTGGAGTGGGTGGTTGCGGCGCTGCAGCAGCAGCCACAGCATGACGGGTTACCTCCACTACCCTTCATTGTGGATGCGGAATGGGATCAGCATCATCAGCAGCAGCAGCAGCAGCAGGAGCAGCAGCATCAGGAGCAGCATCAGTAGTATTTTATTATTTTGTTATGTATGCACAAACTTTTCATGTATATATCAAACTTTCGGTGTAAACGGTTTAACATATTTTGAAATGTTATACTATGATGTACATATAAAATTCTGGCAGGTTATTTAACATGTTCTGTTGTATAGATAAAGTCCTGGAAGTTTTAAACGCAGCCGTTTGCGGCTGCGTTTGCAGCCGTTTAAACGCCCGTTTACGGCTGCAAACGCAGCCGCAAACGGCAGTGAAATCGCGTTTAGGGACCTACGCGACTTACGGTTCGACATGGACTAAATAATAAAAAAATAATATAATTTAACGACGATCTTAGTTTTGACGCTCGTAAGGCGCGTACGGTCCTAACGAGCGTCGAAACTAAGTTCGTCGTTAAAATATATATTTTTTTATTATTTAGTCGAAGTCGAACCGTAAGGCGCGTAGGTCTCTAACGAGCGTCGAAACTAAGTTCGTCGTTTTATATTTTAACGACGAACTTAGTTTTGACTCTCGTTAGGGACCGTTTGTGTCAATTTTTGAAACATCAGGGACCATTTTTGTAAAAATTGAAACTTCAGGGACCAGAGTGTAAATATATCAAAAAAGGGACCATTTGTGTCAATTTTTGAAACTCCGGGGACCTTTTAAAACAGAAGTTTTAAAATTCAGGAATATACGCTGCGTATTGACCAATACGCAGCGTATATAAACCAGGTAAACTTTTGATAGTTCAAACCTACCAAAATTACCCCAATTTTGCAGATGTTTTATATACGCTGCGTATTGACCAATACGCAGCGTATTGGGTAGCTAGGGTATATAAGGAATTAAGTTTCATGTTCTAACAGCTCTGGACAGAGGATAAACTGGTTAAGGCGTTGCGGTTCTAAACGACAGGTCACGAGTTCGAGTCTTGCAAGGGCCGGTTCTTAAATGAAGACCCCCTTTTTACCCTTTTTTGATATATTTACAAAAATGGTCCCTGAAGTTTCAGTTTTTGCAAAAATAGTCCCTGACAGGGACCATTTGTGTCAATTTTTGAAACTCCAGGGACCATTAGTGTAAAATTCAATACGCTGCGTATTGGTCAATACGCAGCATAGACACACCTTGCTTTCTGTGCAATGATTGGTTATCAGGCACTGAGATCTATGGGCTATCTACGCTGCGTATTGGTCAATACGCAGCGTAGATAAACCCTAATTTTGCTAGGGTTTGGTGTGCCAATAGGCACTTTAGTGTGCCAATAGGCACACTCTTCATAAATCCCTATAATTTGCCCACTAATCCTTTTTAAATTATTTTCAGGTTGTTGGAATGACTCATTTAAATAGTTGACACAACAGTGTATTGGTGTATACCCACAAACAGACCCTTAGTTCCGTCAGATAGGAGATACGATCTCTGAAGTTATGGGTCTCGCACACCAACAACATAGGCTAGCCCTCCCAACGCACTTGACAACCCAACTGGTTGATCTTGGAGGCAATGAGCATGCACCTCAAACGGTCCGTAGACACAGAAACCATGGAAGGGGACGCGCTACTCGATTGTTTGATTAGATGATGAAGGGGAGTTTGACATTGGCCGTCAAAGTAGAAGAGGCTTTGTAGAATCCCCCAACTTGAATTTAACAACTCAAAACTTTGAAGTAGGGGGGATGTCAAACTTTCATTAGGGTCTCCAAATTTTGAATTAGGGGGGACGTCAAGCTTTCAATTAACATCACCAAATTATGAAGTTGGGGGGACATCAAGCCTTCATTTAACAGCACCAAATTATGAAGTAAGGGGTAGCTCGAGTTTTCAACAACAAACCAACTTTGGTACGGGTTCCCCATTTTTCTTTATACATGTGAATCCATCACCTACCGATTTTGGGGTGCTACAGCATGACCAAACTGCTTACACTCCGACTCCTAATATGTATCCACACACACGCGGTTAAAAATACAAAGACGACTCATAGTGATGCGAAGTGAAAAGTGTGTTGTCAGACGTCATTGCGCCCATGCCACACGTGTGTGCGAACCCTTTGCGAATCCACTAGTGTGAGGTACTAGGATACAATAAGAAGAGGAAGCAGAGTGCGCCCATGCCACACGCTGGACGTCACCCACATTTGTACTGACCAACACACACTGTCAAAAATACAAAGGCAGCTCGCGGTGATGCGAAGTGCGCCATCATTGCGCCCACGCGCGTATGCGAACCCTTCGTGAATCCACTAGTGTGAGGTGCTAGGATACAATAAGAAAAGGAGGCTTCCATATATTAGTCACTCCATTTTCTTTCCCTCCTACGTGGGACAAGTCGCACTTTCCTCGCTCCTTTTTCTCAGCTTTCCTTAGTTCAGGTCCCAACTTTGAGCATCAATATCTTATTCATCTTAGCTTCGATTTGGACGTGGTTTGGTTCGCTATAAAGCCCTTACAACATAGGTGACAAAGCCACAAAATATTACTTATGTTAACCAAAGTATAATATAAATATATTTACCCAAAATTTGGGAAAAGTACACATTTACACTTAATGAAAATGCACACATTTTTATCTATTTTCCCAACAGCAATTACATAATTGAAAAAAAAAATAGAAAAGGAAGAAAGAATCTTCACTTCTTCGCTTTATCTTCAGTTCCAGTACATGAAATTGCAGCTTGCAAACCATATACTATAGCTTATCACCATCAGATGACAACTTGAATTGCATCATGAATCAAAGGCATGCCTGTGGGCAATGGAGTTCCATTCAATTGAACATCAGCAATATAGTTCAATTGTAAACTAATATATATATATATATATATATATATATCAATCCTTGATGTTCTTCTATACAGTTGCATATGATTGAATTACAACAGAATAAAAGGAACTTTCTTCAGCTGCTCAACGTCAAAGCTGGAAAACCCTCAAAACTATTTTCAAAAGGGTCGTATTATTGGCACACCTTGGGGGATTAAATCGACACCCTCAATATGCATCGTATAGGCCTATACGATGCGTATTGAGATGGGTTCAAACTTCTATGTCAGTCAAAGGCTGACAATGTCCCCTTATCAAAAAGTAATACGCATCGTATAGGCTTATATGCACGTATTGAAGGTGTCGATTTAATTTTTTTATTTTGCAAGGTAGCTACCTGTCACGCGGTAGCTTTCCGTCACGCGAACGAAGAAACAGCACTTTGGACATTTGTTGGTCTTCAAACATCTAAGAAACATTGTTTGAGAATACCTTTGAATTTATCGAAGCTGTAGAATGCGATCCTCCACTATTGGGTTATCATCTTTCAACCCCATTTTCCCTAAATTTATCGATTTTGTTTTTCAACGGGGATGTAATGCAATGATTACTCTCAATTGAATAGACAGACACTTGCTTCATAGGACTCACTTGAATCGTCTCGGATGTGATAGCAGTACGTTTAGCATCCGTGCCTGCTTGAATTGTAGAAAGCAAAGGATAACGAATATGAACATTGTATTTATCACGAAAGTACTGAACAACCGAGATAACAGCTCCGATTTCATCAGCTACATTTGGAACAATAAGCCCAACAATTCGTTCATTATCTGTTGTTGTCTCAACAATATGAATGCACGCAATGAATATCTACAATCCAATCAACGCACATTGTATGTTTCAAATCAAGGGTCCTGTCACGCCCTGCTTCTTCGTACCTTCCATAATTAGAAAGCATTGCTTGTATTTCTATTTTTGGAAAGCTTGTATTCTTGTAATCGTCTTTTCTTTGTAAATGTTGTAAAATCCGAGACTTGGATCATAAATAAAATTCGTATTTCTTTAAATTCGTGTTATACATATTCATACTTGTTCATGCGTTTGAATTCAGGATACAAATGGTACATTATTCGTAATTCTTGGAAAGGTGTGATATACTTACCATTACGTGAAATACGTGAATCATACATCAATTGAATACATGTGACACTTATTTACGACATACATATGCTAAACCATGCTTCATCATACTTGTTTTATGTTATTCATACTTAGCGAACCCTTATAATATGCTTATATATCATAATTTACCCTGGAAACACCTTAAAACCATCAATAATAAACATAAGGGACTTAAAGTGTCAACATTCAAAACATATACCCAGCCCCCACCTGGCTCACGCCCAGCGACCCGGCCACTTAAGTGGCTCGCGGCCGGCGACTCACCCGGATCCGCATATCCTTGTTTCAGCTTTGCGGATTGGGCATAAGTGTGCTTATTTCTTGTGTTTCTTGCATTTATTGGCCACCAAACCAACCCTAATTCATTCCCTACATAACCCAAGACTTCTCCACAAATTTTTCACGTTGCAAACACTCTAAAATCACTCTCAAACACTCAAAAACGCAGCTGAAATTAGAAGCAATTCAAATTTGTTTCAACTCACAAAAGTGAGCATAACTTCATCATTCTTCCATCTTTTTCAATGATTCTTCTTTCTTATCACTTGGAACTACTTTAGGTATGTTTCCACAGGTTTTCCATGGAAAACCAAGGCTGGAACATCACCATAAAAAGCTCCAAAGTGCAATAAACTTTCTGATTTTGTATAAACACTTGTTTAACATGCTTTAAATTGAGATTTCTCAGCACATTCCTATGTCCTTATTCCACTAATCAAGGCCATGACTATGTGAGCTTAAAAACAAGGTTGTGACATGTAAATCCAGAGGTTTAATCCTCACAAACATTCTGTTTTGATAAGGTTTTAACCTACAAGTGATGAACAAGTCCTACACTTGAAGTTGTGTGATTATTTAGATAGCTTGGGCTATACTACCTACAAATCCACACATCACTTGATGTTTTCTTAGTTAGATAGTATGTATTTCCATTTCCTAATGTATGTTATAACAACCCTCCTAAAATAGTTCCGACACTCCTAAAAATATTTGGAACACCCCTATACGTCCTAAAATATACCCCATATACGAGATTTAACCCTATATACCTTTAATTTTATAAAAATAAAAGAGTTAATTACTGTTTTCGTCCCTGTGGTTTGTCAAAAATTACTATTTCAGTCCATTAGTTTAAAAATTGCGATTTCAGTCCCTGTGGTTTCACTTTCGTAACCATTTCAGTCCACCTCGTAACCATTTCAGTCCATGTACTAACAAAATAAATGGATTGAAATGGTTACGAAAGTGAAACCACAGGGACTGAAATGGTTACGAAAGTGTAACCACAGGGACTGAAATCACAATTTTTAAACTAATGGACTGAAATAGTGATTTTTGACAAACCACGGGGACAAAAATAGTAATTAACTCAAAATAAAATAAAAACAAAATCTGAAGGGAGCTCGCGGGCCGCGAAGGCCATAAGCGACTCTGTCGCGGGGCGCGACAGCTAGCCACCTGGCTGCACCCCCTGCCGCCACGCGTCACAACGCGTGTCGAGGCTACTCCTTTGAGTCAGCCAAGCTAGGCCCTACATACCGTACGTCGCGGGCCGTGAAGGCTTTGCCTTCGGCTTACGCGGGGCGCGACAAGGTGGACGACCAGACCTATAAATAGAGGCCTCAGGCTTCAGTTGCAACTCGTTCATTCTCTCGACTTCTCTCTAAAATTCTAATAGTATAAGAAATACCTGGGCATAATACTCCCCTAATTAGCGAAGCTCTGCCTCGTTGTAAGTATTTTAACCCCCGGTTACGTATTAGATACGTTGCCCAATTGATCTAGTGCTCCGTAACGGCTGTCGAGGTTCTGCCCGACGTAGTCGTTGGAGTTCTGTCTCGGGGATGGTATAACTAATGTAAATTGGGTTATTATACTAACACGTGTGCATTGTTTAATTAATAGATTATAACCAGGAAGTCACAAAGGAAAAACCTAAATTAGCAATGTGAGTAATCCTTCTTTTTGTAAACTGTTTTTACAAAACCTTAAATGTTTTAAATCATAATTAGCAGTGATTGAGTCTTTGTAATTCTTCAATTATTGCTGGCATGTTGGGGTTTTGTATACAAAATGTGTAACACGTTACTATTGGACAACGAGATAGCCAATAAGTAATATGACCCACCAGTCATGATTGACAGTACTGAATGAGTAATTGTGTAGATATAAACATTGTAATCACTCTCAATACTGTGAAATGATAAAACCTATTTTGATTAAACTGGGATTCACTCACCAGTATTTCCCACTGACAAATGTTTTTAAAACGTGTTTCAGGTAACAAAATTTGAAAGCCAAATAGAAGCCAGCTGGACAGCACTGAAGGCTTGGAAAATGTGGCTATAAAAGTTACCTAAATAAAAGAAATGTTTTATTTCAATAAAATAGGGTTTATCCCTATAAACAATGTTGTAATATAAACTTAGGTTTTACCCATGTGTTTATTATTATAAAAATGTGGTATTTTACTCTGATAAAATATTTACTAACTATGGTCCTGATGTAAATTCCGCTGCCACACTGATAAACAATGATACCACTGAATCTGAGCTCACGGCCGCCCGTTCCCAGGAGATAGGGGCCGGGGGTTGCGACAGAAGAAGTGGTATCAGAGCAAAAGCCACTGATTTCAGCCACAGAAGTGTTCTGCTGACATTGAAATTGTCAATTATGTTAGGAAATAATCTATGCAATTATGCGCATACGTGTATATTATTGTTTTGCTATTTGACAATCTGTTAGTTTACAGTATGAGTGATCAAGGACTATCGGATGCCTATCGTCAACTGTCTAGTTCTCCCATAGATGAAGGAACTTCTTCCCAGCCTACCCCCTCGGGGTATTCAGCTGACACAGAGAAAGGGATCTTTATATTCAAAGCACAATCCGATGAGCCATTCCCTACCAAAAAGAGATGATGGTTCAGTCGGGGAGCCCACGAGCATAGGAAAAGAATGAGAAAGTTACAGCAACAGCGAGCTTTAGCAGCAGCGAATAGGGAGATGAATACCCAAACTCAAGATATACTCAATAGGAGACTAGCCAACTTTCATATCTTAGCAACCACTGCTGCAGACCCGAATTTAGAACAGATGATAGCACCACAGCCACTACCCTTATTCCCAACATAACCCATGGAAATAGAACAAAACCCAGGAGACCAGATTCCATTACCTGTTTTCGACCTAAATGAAATCCCTAGAGTCTCAGCTACAAATCCTCTAGGTTATGACCTATGGTTTGACGACCATAGGGATTACCAACAACTCTACCCACTAGTGGAGCCTACACAAAACTCAGTAGCACCCTATTCTAACCTTGACCCTCTAGACCCACATTTTGATAATGATCAATACATACGGAAAATCCTAGAGAACCCATACCCACATGAGGAACCGATGCCACAGTACCCTGACCCGGTACCAACACCCGCACCACCCATGAGCACTGAGAATGTGCAAGAACTTCGCACCTTTGGTGAGGAGTTATTAGATGAAAGTGAAAAGATAAGACAAATAGGAGAGAGGCTCGTTTAGAAGTACGACGAGGGTAACATGCAATATTGGATGAACCCCTATCAGTAGTAATAATAATAGTAGTAGTAATAATAATAATAATATAAATATATATATATATATATATGTGTGTGTGTGTGTGTGTGTGTGTGTGACTTGAAAAAAAATCAACTAAACTAGATAATCCTATAACTACTGATGCATACTAGTATTGTACTTTAAATTCTAGTTGTGGTTTGTATTAGATGCATATCTATAAAATAGAGTAAATGTCGCAATGTATGATGATTTTGATCAATATGCTTGTGTGATCATTCGCATTAAATATTGCTCTGAGATATTAATATTTGGTAAATGTTTATAATCCAGATGGACAACACAGCAAATCAGGAAAACCAGAATAACGAGAATAATGAAAACCAATTAGATAACAGTGCCATCCAACATATAGTGGCACAAGGAATCATAGATGTTATGCCTAATTTTATCCAAGCTGTTAGAGAAGCTGAAAATAATAAAAGTAATAGCGGAAGTAAACGACCACCTACTGAACCCGATCATAGCGTAAACAATGGACCATTACTTCAAGTGCACATTCCAAAAAGAAGAAGAACCATTTCTTATGGTTGTTCTTACATAGAATTCTGGTCTTGCAAACCAATAGAATTCTCGGGCAATGAAGGAGTCATTGCAGCTCTACGCTGGATAGAAAAGACAGAAGCTGTCTTAAAAATAAGCAAATGTTAGAGGAAGACAAAATCATGTTTGCTTCCAATCTGTTCAAGAATGCTGCTTTGGAATGGTGGAACACTATTCTCCAGTCTAGGGGAAGTGATAGAGTCTACAGTATGGAATGGACCAAGTTTAAGAATATAGTCGAAAGGAAATTCTGTCCTCCAAATGAAAAAGAATAGATCGCTAATAAATTCTTAAACCTTAGAATGACTGGAGTAGACTGTAAGGGTTACACTACCGTATTCTTCGAATATGCTAGAACAGTGCCAACCCTAGCTTCACCAGAACCAATATTAATTTCCTGTTACATCTGGGGACTAATCAATGAGATTAGACATGCTGTCAAGGCAGCTAGACCACCAACCATAGAAGAAGCTGTAGAACTAGCAAATACCTTGACTGATAAATTAGTACGTACGCAAGAAGAAAACCACAGGAAGAACCTAGCTCAAAAGCTTACCCAAGAATTTCGCTATGGAACTTCCAATCGTGGGAAAAATGTAGCTTCTACTTCTGCACCTTATTGTAAGTATTGCAAAAGAAAGCATTCTGAAGATGCTCTATATACTACAATTTCTGTAAAATATTTGGACACAGGGAGGAAGACTGCAGAAAGAAACCTAACAATAAGATATGCTTCAATTATGGAGAAACTGGACATATCAAGCCGAACTGTCCGAAACTAGCTCTAGCCATGAATAACAAGACTACTAAAAATGCTAGGGCATTTGTTCTGACAGCCGAAGAAGCGAAGATGATTCCAGATGTGATTGCCGGTACATTTTTAGTTAATGATGTTTTTACTAAAGTATTATTTGACTCTGGTGCGAACCAAAGTTTTATTAATACTTCATTTTGCAAAATTCTCAATCAACCATTAACTAAACTCCAATAAGAATGTCTAGTAGAGACGGCAAATGGAGAATCCATTAGGATTACATAAATCTTGTAGGGAGCAAGAATAGAAATTTTAAACCATAAGTTTATTGCTAATCTTTACCCAATGAATCTGGCTGGATTTGATATTGTGTTAGGAATGGATTGGTTAGTAGCCAATAAAGCCAGTATTCTGTGTGATCAAAAGTCAATTCAAATAAGTTCACCAAAGGGTGAAAAGATCATAATTAAAGGAAATAAGCCATCCAGGTCCACAAAATTCATCTATGAGATGAAAACTACAAGTTGTGCAAGAAAAGGGTCACTGGTGTATATGATTTCCATAATCATTAACACTAAAGGAAAAGAATTGAAAGATATTCTAGTAGTATCTTAATTCTCAGATGTTTTTCCAGAAAAATTGCCAGGACTACCGCCGGACAGGGAAGTTGAATTCAGAATACATCTGCCACCAGGAACCGCACCAATTGCCAAAGCACCCAACCGTTTGGCGCCAGCAGAAATGCAAGAGCTAAAGAAACAGTTGGATGAACTTCTGGAGAAAGGATTCATACAGCCAAGTTCATCACCTTGGGGAGCACCGATCTTGTTTGTCAAGAAGAAAGACGGATCAATGCGTATGTGCATTGATTACCGAGAATTGAACAAGGTCACGATTAAGAATCGGTACCCATTACCTAGAATCGATGATCTGTTCGATCAATTGCAAGGAGCTCGATTCTTTTCTAAGATTGACTTATGCTCAGGACATCATCAATTAAAAGTACAGGAAGAGGACATTCGTAAGACCGCCTTCCGAACAAGGTATGGTCATTATGAATTTACAGTCATGCCGTTTGGTTTAACGAATGCCCCAGCCGCATTTATGGACATGATGAACCGAATATGTAAGCCATATTTGGAGAAATTCATAATAGTCTTTATAGATGATATTCTAATTTACTCTAAGAGTAAAGAAGAACATGCAGCGCATCTGCATACACTTTTAAATTTGCTGAGAAAAGAAAAGTTTTATGCTAAATTTTTGAAATGCGAATTTTGGTTAGAAGAAGTGCAATTTCTTGGACATTTAGTTAATCATGAAGGAATTCATGTGGATTCCACAAAGATTGAGGCAATTACCAAATGGAAAGTCCCTGAATCACCAACGGAGGTTAGAAGTTTCCTAGGACTAGCCGGTTATTATAGAAGGTTTATTCGAGTTTTTTTTCTAGAATAGCCATTCCCTTAACGAAGCTAACCTGTAAGTCTATTAAGTTTGAATGGGGACCAAAACAAGAAGAAGCCTTTAGAATTCTTAAGCAAAGATTAAACAACACACCCATACTAGTGTTACCAGAAGGAACTGAAGACTTTGAAGTCTATTGTGACGCTTCTAAATTAGGTTATGGATGTATGTTGATGCAACGCCAAAAGGTTATAGCCTATGCCTCTAGACAACTTAAGAACCATGAAGAGAAGTATTCAACCCATGATTTAGAATTATGAGCCATAATTTTTGCCCTTAAGATTTTGAGACACTATTTATATGGAAATAAATTTGTTGTCTTCACTGATCATAAGAGTTTAAGGTACATTTTTGGGCAAAAAGAATTAAATATGAGACAAAGATGCTGGATAGTATTTCTTACTGATTATGATTCCATATCCAGTGTCATGCAGCAAAAGCTAATATAGTAGCTGATGCTTTAAGTAGAAAGTATCATGAAAAGCCAAGAAAAGTATGTTCTCTTAAATTAAATCTGCAGATAGATTTAAACGAGCAAATTAGAGTTGTACAAGAATCAGTAATCTAGGATGATACTGAACAATTGAAAGGAATGATTAAGGAATTAGAACAAGGAACTAATGGAATTTGGAGATTCCATAAGAAAAGGATGTGGATACCTAAACTAGGAAACCTACGCCACCGAATATTAGAAGAAACCCATAAGTCTAAGTATACGATACATCCTGGAAGTGATAAGATGTATCAAGATTTAAGAAAGAATTTATGGTGGATAGGAATGAAAAGGGATATAGCAGCTTATATTGTCAAGTGTCTAACCTGTTCACAGGTTAAAGCTGAACATCAGAAACCCTTAGGTTTACTACAGCCATTGGAAATGCCTGTATGGAAGTGGGAATTGATAACAATGGACTTTGTTACCAATTTACCCAAGACACGAAAAGGTAATGATACAATCTGGGTGATTGTAGATAGGTTAACTAAGTCTGCTCATTTCTTACCGATGAAGGAAACTTTTGGTATGGAACAGTTAGCCAAGTTATATGTTAATGAAATAGTTTCATTACATGGTATTCCTTTATCAATTGTTTCTGATAGAGATAGCCGTTTTACTTCTCATTTTTGGACAAGTTTCCAAAAAGCAATGGGAATGAAGTTAAATCTAAGCACCGCCTATCATCCTCAAACGAACGGACAGAGCGAAAGGACAATTCAGTTGATGGAAGATATGCTGAGAGCTTGTGTAATTGATTTTGGAGGAAATTGGGACGATCATCTACCATTAATAGAATTTTCGTATAATAACAGCTATCATACCAGCATTAATGCTGCACCTTTCGAAGCACTTTATGGACGAAAGTGCCAAACTCCAGGCTGTTGGGCAGAGATTGGAGAAAAGCAATTGTCTGGACGAGAGATAGTACAAGAAACACCGGACAAGATTATTCAAGTCAAGGAACGACTAAAAGCAGCACGCGATCGACAAAAGAGTTATGCTGTTAACAGGCGAAAGCCATTGGAGTTTCAAGTAGGAGAAAAGGTGTTATTAAAAGTTTCTCCTTGGAAAGGAATAGTCAGATTCATCAAGAGGGGAAAGTTAAGCCCCAGGTATGTCGAACCTTTTGAGATTATTAGAAGAATAGGACTAGTAGGTTATCAGCTATAACTGCCAAAGGAAATGGCAGGAATACATGATGTATTTCACGTATGTAATCTCAAAAAGTGCTTAGCCGATGAATCATTAGTGGTACCTCTTAAGGATATAGAGGTAAATGAGAAGCTTAAGTTCGTAGAAAAGCCATTACAGATTGAAGACAGGAAAGTCAAGAATCTAAACACAAGAGATTAGTTCTGGTCAAAGTAAAATGGGATTCCAAGAGAGGACCATAATATACATGGGAGCTTGAATCAGAAATGCAAAGGAAATACCCACACCTGTTCCAGTAGACCTCGAGGACAAGTTCCAAAACAAGGTGGGGAGGATATAACAACCCTCCTAAAATAGTTCCGACACTCGTAAAAATATTTGGAACACCCCTATACGTCCTAAAATACACCCCATATACGAGATTTGACCCTATATACCTTTAATTTTATAAAAATAAAATAAAAACAAAATCTGAAGGGAGCTCGAGGGCCGCGAAGGCCATAAGCGACTCTGTCGCGGGGCACGACAGCTAGCCACCCGCCTGCACCCCCTGCCGCCATGTGTCACAACGCTTGTCGAGGCTACCCCTTTAAGTCAGCCAAGCTAGGCCCTACATACCCTACGTCACGGGCCGCGATGGCTTTGCCTTCGGGTTACGCGGGGCGTGACAAGGTGGACGACCAGACCTATAAATAGAGGCCTCAGGCTTCAGTTGCAACGCGTTCATTCTCTCGACTTCTCTCTAAAATTCTTATAATATAAGTAATACCCCGGGCATAATACTCCCCTAATTAGCAAAGCTCTGCCTTGTTGTAAGTATTTTAACCCCCGGTTACGTATTAGATACGCTGCCCGATTGATCTAGTGCTCCGTAACGGCTGTCGAGGTTCTGCCCGACGTAGTCGTTGGAGTTCTGTCTCGGAGAGGGTATAACTAATGTAAATTGGGTTATTATACTAACACGAGTGCATTTTTTAATTAATAGATTATAACCAAGAAGTCACAAAGGAAAAACCTAAATTAGCAATGTGAGTAATCCTTCTTTTTGTAAACCTTTTTGTAAGCTGTTTTTACAAAACCTTAAACGTTTTAAATCATAATTAGCAGTGATTGAGTCTTTGTAATTCTTCAATTACTGCCGGTATGTTGGGGTTTTGTATACAAAATGTGGAACACGTTACTATTGGACAACAAGATAGCCAATAAGTAATATCACCCGCCAGTCAGGATTGACAGTACTGAATGAGTAATTGTGTAGATATAAACATTGTAATCGCTCTCAATACTGTGAAATGATAAAACCTATTTTGATTAAACTGGGATTCACTCACCAGTATTTCCCACTGACAAATGTCTTTAAAACGCGTTTCAGGTAACAAAATGTGAAAGCCAAATAGAAGCCAGCTGGACAGCACTAAAGGCTTGGAAAATGTGGCTATAAAAGTTACCTAAATAAAAGAGATGTTTTATTTCAATAAAATAGAGTTTATCCCTATAAATAATGTTGTAATATAAACTTGGGTTTTACCCATGTGTATATTATTATAAAAATGTGGTATTTTACTCTGATAAAATATTTCCTAACTACGGTCCTGATGTAAATTCCGCTGCCAAACTGATAAACAATGATACCACTGAATCTGATCTCGCGACCGCCCGTTCCAAGGAGATAGGAGCCGGGGGTTGCGACATATGTTCAAACCCCTATGGGTTTCATAGTTTCAAAGATGAGTATTATGAGCTAGATGGTTAATTTCTCATATATCTACTTTCCATATTCTTTTGATTCCGAATCCTTAGTCTACCGTTATCCTCCAATACTCATACACATTCTTTTCTTCGTGTAGAAGGACTTGGTGTTCCAACCTCCCACAACAACAACTCTCTAGCGGATTAACAAGTGGAAGCTTGCAAAACCGTGAGTGTACTTGAACCCCCCCCCCCCCCTTCGTTTTACCACCTTTTTTGGGGTGTAACATGTTAATCTATAAAACTTACACTTAAACTTTATTCTTAAAATACACAAACATTCCTTATACATGCATGCTTACTTGATTACTTGATACTTTAAACTTGGGGTTATATGTTTTGTGTTAGACTTATCATTAACTTCGTACGATCATATCCTTGATATATATAGCGCTATAGGATTAACGCATCGCCTATAAACTTTGGGTTATATGAAGAGCTTATTACGTTTCATCATTGGTTTGACTAGTTAAACACATGCCGATTTTAATGTTTATCATGTTTCAATAGCTTGCCATGTGGAATTGTTTAAACTTATTCTTATGCTATGTATAAAAACCTGTATACTCGCCTTTGCTTTTGCATTGAAATTTATTTTCAATATGTTACAGGTTGAGGAGGACGATGCTAGGAAATTGAAGTAGTGATGATGCTTAGATACACATATAGACGTCTTAGGTTTTAATATGTTGTATCAATTTTGTCCTTGTTGTTATGTTGTTTCCTTGTATTGAACATGTTGTATTTGTGTTTCGTGTATTGTAATGACAATTTGAAATATGAAATGAAAACGGTTTTGATTTAATTATTGTCACCATTAGCGTTATGTGTGATGAGCAATCTTTCTTCGTCCCACTCCGATGATTCCGCCATTGGTTGGGGTGTGACAGATTGGTATTAGAGCCATAACTATAGGGAATTAGGTAGAATTGCCATGTTCGACCTAGTCTATGGCAGGTACCCCTTTTTGACCATTCTTGTTTCATGCTTAAAATGCTATTCTTCCTACTTTGCTTCTTTCTCTTCTTTTTGGTCTTTATACTTACATAATGTCTTTCCTAAGACACTTTACACAATACACATGAAGACTTGAAGACACTCGTAATACAAACAAGACGAGTTTACCAAAATAGGAGTGAAACCCACAATTTGGTGAACGACTCTTATTCCGCGTATTCTTTATTTTGCACGAAATTACGGAATTAAGTTAGGAGTGAAATCCACACCTTAATGGAAAATTTCCAATTCAAACTCTAGTGGGCCCTCGTCAAAGTATCGAAATTATATTATGACCCGACGAGTACCAACCACATTAGGGTACGAAATCGTCAAGTTAGGGGTGAAACCCGCATTTTGTCGATTAAGTCCCATTCTTCGATTTTCAATTGCGCCAAAGTTCCGATTGTTTCGATCGATTAGAGATGTGTAGTAACTGGAAGGGAAAGATACCGTTAATCGCTTCTCGACGAGAGTATCCTACCTTTAGGCCAAAGCACGTTTCTCTAATTCGAAAGGGCTTTCTACCCGCTTTGGAATAGTCGACGTTTCTCAACCCGAAACAATCCCATGTTTTATGAGCCTTTATTTTATGTGATTTAATTTATATGTGATTTTATACTTGTTACCTCATTCATTTCAAAACTGTTACACAATTCGCACGGCTCGCGCAATAAAAAAACAATAATAATTCTCGTGAACAAACTAAATTTATACTCCTTTTTTCGCACTCTTGCGTGTTTATACTTGTTAAATACTTGTCAAATTCAGGCTAATTATGTGAACCATACGTGATACATCTTGCTTGCATACCTATACATGACAAACTTGTTTTGAAATTTATGATCAAGTCTCATCCTTTCCTTTTCTTTTCTTTCGACCTTCTAGATGGCATCTTCAAGCTCGTCTGAAAAGCCCAAGTCCAAGAAGAGTTCCCGCTTTGGTTCCATCTTCAAGAAAGAACTCGTAGGCCTCATTGCTGAACAAATGGTCGACCAGATGGCCCGAGTCATACTTGACAAAGTGGAATAGCCTAAGACACCATTCCTCTTCAAATAATTTATGGCATGTAAACCACTGGAGTTTACTGGCAAGGATGGTGCTACCGCGTTACTAACCTTGTTCGACGCCATGGAGATCACATTCCGTCAAAGTGGTTGTCCCGACGACTTGCGCACCCAAAACGCTACAGGGGTGTTCCGCTCGAGAACTCTCGAGTGGTGGACCGCTGAGCGAAGCACAAGAGGGGAGGACTCTGCCCACGCTTTACCATGGGCTGAACCGAAGAAAATCATGAGAGAAGAATTATGTCCTCCTCACGAACTAAGGAAGTTGGAACACGAGTTTTGGCAACTTAAGCAAATTGAGGATGACAACGATGGTTTAAGCCTTCGCTTCAAGCAACTTAGCATCCTTTGTCCTAGCCAATTTGATACCCCTGAAAAGGCCATCAACAAGTACACCCACTGTGTAACAACCCGACTTTTTGAAGTCAAAGTACAAGTCAAAGTCAAAGGAAGAAAAGATTGCTAATCAGATCTGACATTTCTTGCTTGATTATTGCTTGTACTCTTGAACCTCGATAATCGATACTTTAGTTTACGCTATTTTAGTTGCATTATGTGGAGTAACAATGCAATAAACGCTAATCTATTTAACACTAATCGCATCGCTATCGCATCGCAACTCGAAGCGCAGGTTATGGATATTGTTTTATGTGTGTGTGCTATTATGTGTTACTTGTGCATGTTTAATTATGTTAAAAGTGTTAATCGTAAACGTAATCGCAATTCTATCGCAACGCAATCTCATCGCGAACTCGAAACCTAAGATTTACTTTTGTGTTATTTAGGAGTTATGTTATTTGTGTAACTAATGTGAAATACTATCGCATCGCTTCCTCCCAACGCGACGCTCAACACACGAAACAAAAAGTTAGAAACCAAGTCGCAGAAGCCCTCCAATCGAAGGACCATTCGACCGGATGACCATCCGACCGGATGGCCATCCGATCGAAAGGCACTCCGACCCATTAACTTACACCTCCTTTCTCCTCCTTTCCCCTATAAATACTTACATGTCACATCACTGCTCATGATGTGACAGCTCTCCTCCGACCCACAGACACTCAGGCTATTTCTCTCAATTCCTTGAGATTCTTGTAAGTTTCTACTCCAAATCTTGTACTTCTATCATCTACACACACTTCCTCATCAATTTCACCATCAAATCTCAACTTTTCACCATGAAATCTATGGATTTGGGCTGTTTTAGGATGATGTCATCATGGGTTCTTATGAACACCAAAGTGTGACCTCATTCCACCAAGAACAACTCAGATCTAAGGGATTTCAGCAAGTTTAAACATTGATTTCGTCATAATCTAAACATTTTCCAACTGATTTCCACTTTTCTTCAATGATCTTAACTTTTCACTCGAAAACTGATAGAAGCTGAGCTCGTTCAGGCCTTCCACTCGTCCTCTAGTGAAGTGCCGGTCTGAGAACGGATTTCTATCCAAGAGATAACCGATTTAACGGGTTGAACATGAAGTTCCGTCAAGAACATTTACTGATCGGACGGGGTGATTCCCATCCGATTGGATGACTTGGACTTGATGGAGTTTCTATTGTTTGACATGTGGTCATACCGTCTCGGATCAAACCGTAAACCTTCTAAACTTAACAGATTTTACAATTTTTCAAACGAGCAGGTCGCCGAGCGGATTGTCGTCCGATCGGATCACCATCCGATCGAACGACGATCCAAACGGATGAATTGTGATCTTCAACACTCGAACATTTTTTTTACAAAACTTCAAAAAATGTCAGTTCCAACGAATCGCCATCCGACCGAACGGTCATCCGTCCGGATAACCTGATTTGAAGGAACACCTCTCATTTTACAGAATGCTACAACGAAAACTTCAAAGTTCATACACAAACACATCCATCCCAAATGGACAACCCTCCGACCGAATGGTCATCCGTCCGGACGGTCATCTGATCGGATCACTGTTCGTCACCTGTTCCATTCGACACACCATTTTACGCACTGTTCAATGCTTATACTGTCGTTATCTGATCAGGCTAACTCCCCAGTGCTCCCTTCAATCCAAGACTGTGTTTATTCGTCAAACATGCTCTGTGAGTATACTCGATCCCTTTTTGCTTAACGCACTTTTGGGTGTTACATACGTTACCTATATTAAATCACATCGATCACACAACGCAAACACTTTTTATACACTAACCGCTCTCGCATGTTATACGTGTTATTCGATGAATGCTTGTATGTTATGTTTATACAGTGATTGTTGCCTGACACCTTAGCAACGATAGTACTATAGTTTGGACTCAGCACTTGTCATGGGCAGGGGTTGTTAAGGGATTTTCTTCACGTGTCACAGTGGTGATATGTGTTCCGCATTCTACAACTCACAGTCATGTTTATGCATATTTCATTATCTATAACTTACTTGCTTCACATTCCTACGTGTTACATGCTGGTTATGCGTAGACCGCTTTCGCTACCTATTATACTATTAAACTTGTATGCTCACCTTTACACTATGTGTATTGACTGTTATTTTAACGTATGTGACAGGAGTTTAGGATGCTTTTACTTGCTGGATGTCATGGAATCAAGCTAGGGGAGTCTAGAAACAAACTAAATAAAAATCTGAGTTGTCAGAACAATTTAATTGTCTTTGAGATACTATGTCTGTAATGATTATTTTGTTGAATATGTTATGGTATGGGACGTAACATTAAATATTTGGTAATATTAGTTGTTATGGATTTCTCCTGGACAATCTGTTTCGCTCAGTGTCGTAACCCAATGTTTCCGCCATCGGTTGGGGTGTGACACACTGCCTACCCGATTATTTCATGAACCTCATGGAAGCTGCTTGTCCAGCAACTATCGAGTAAACCTTTCGTTTAGCCGCTCGCCTTAACAGTAACCAGGTCATGCGCAGGAATCCTGCAAAAGCTTCGTTGAAGAACGCACACCAAGCCATAGCTAAAACCACCTCCGAAACACCCGCTACCACCAAGAAAAACCGAGGCAAGAAGCGGAAGGCTTCAAGCCAAAACTGTGCGGTCATCACTCCGTCAAACCCTCAACCTTTGCAATCCATGCCTGCTGCACCCAATGTTGAACCTTCAGGAAAAGGTTACACTGGGACTCAACCCAAGTGTAGCCAGTGCCAGTACCATCATCTTGCCAACGTCCCGTGCCGCAAGTGCGTCAATTGCAATCGATATGGGCACTTTTCTCAGCACTGCCACAAACCACCCATGGCCAACCAGAATCAAGCTGTTGTAGCCCAAAATCCTGCTCCAAACCAAGCTCAAGTTGCTCCTGTGCTAGCATGCTTCAAATGTGGGGATCTTAACCACCTTGCAAACTTATGCCCCCAACGAAATCAGCCTCAGCAGCAACCACTGCAACAACAACAACAACAGCAGCAGCAGCAGACTCAATAACCAGCCTGAGGCAGAGCCTTTCTCCTCACCACTGCCCAGGCTCAAAACGCAAACGATGTTATCACTGGTAGGTTCCTTTTCAACCATGTTTATACTTCGTGTTTATTTGATACTGGCGCCGATAAAAGTTTTGTATTGTTAGAATTCGAAACTTTGCTTAAGTGTAAACGCTCTAAGCTTCCAAGATCTTTCGCTGTCAAAGTCGCTGATGGTAAATCCGTCATTGTCGATTTCGTTCTCTCCAAGTGTTCCTTGATCCTTAACTATCATACATTTCGCATTGACCTCATACCTATGCCAATGGGTAGCTTCGACGTCATAGTAGGTATGGACTGGCTTAGGCGAGTTCATGCTGAAGTTGTGTGTTCTGAAAAGTTCATTCGCCTTCCTCTTCCAAACGGTGATTCTCTACACGTGTATGGAGAGAAACCTTCTAAAGGTCTTAAGCTGATGTCGTGTATTCAAGCGAACAAGTACTTGCGCAAGGGTACTTTCGCCTTTCTCGCCCACATTGTGGAAAAGAAGGACAAAGGCCCAAGCATGAGTGACGTTCCTGTTGTACATGATTTTCCTGACGTGTTTCCCGATGATCTTCCTGGTTCGCCTCCTGCTCGTTCTGTCAACTTTCGAATCGATTTAATGCTTGGCACTACGCCTGGCGCTAAGTCTCCTTATCGTTTAGCACCCTCTGAGATGCAAGAGCTTTCGAGCCAACTTCAAGAGCTTCTTGATAAAGACATTATATGCCCTAGTACTTCTCCTTGGGGCATTCCCGTTTTGTTCATCAAGAAGAAAGATGGGTCAATCCGTATGTGAATTGACTATCGCGAACTCAACAAGCTCACAATCAAGAACCGATACCCTCTTCCTCGCATTGACGACCTCTTCGATCAATTGTAAGGCGCGGCCTGTTTTTCAAAGATCGATCTTCATTCTGGGTATCATCAACTTCGAGTTCTCAAAGAAGATATACCTAAAACCGCCTTTCGTACACGATATGGTCATTACGAGTTCGTGGTCATGCCCTTTGGTTTGACCAACGCACCTGCTGTCTTCATGGATTTGATGAACCGCGTGTGCAAAGCGTACTTGGACTGTTTCATGATCGTCTTTATCGACGATATTCTTATCTACTCCAAGACTCAAGAAGAGCACAAGCGACACTTGCATCTTATCCTTCAGCTTCTGCGTACTGAACGTCTATACGCCAAATTCTCCAAGTGTGAATTCTGGTTAAAAGAGGTTCAATTCCTTGGTCATACTGTCAACGAACTTTGTATTCATGTTGACCCCGCTAAAATCAAAGTTGTGAAGAACTGAATTGCACCTAAGTCTCCGTCCGAAATTCGTTCTTTCCTTGGTCTTGCTGGTTATTATCGTCGTTTTATCTCCAACTTTTCGAAAATCGCCGTTCCTCTTACCTCTTTGAGTCAAAAAGAAAAACCTTTTGTTTGGGGTCCCAAACAAGAGGAATCCTTTTGAACTCTAAAGGACATGCTCTGTAATGCTCCTATTCTCGCGCTTCCCGATGGCAACAACGACTTGGTCCTGTATTGTGATGCTTCAAACCTTGGTCTTGGTTGTGTCCTTATGCAACGAGATAAGGTTATCTCTTATGTGTCAAGGAAACTAAAGATACATGACAAAAACTGCACTACGCACGACCTTGAACTTGGCACTGTTGTTTTTTCCTTGAAGATATCGCAACACTACCTATATGGTACAAAGTGTGTGGTCTTCACCAACCATAAGAGCCTTCAACACATCTTCAACCAAAAGGAACTGAACATGCGTCAACGTCGTTGGGTAGAGTTGTTAAATGACTACGACTACGAAATTCGCTACCATCCAGGAAAAGAGAATGTAGTAGCCGAAGCACTTAGTCGTAAAACTCATGTGAAGAGTATTCGTTGTCTCCAACTTGTTAATGATCTTCAGAGCCGCATTCGTGAAGCTCAATATGCCTCTATTAACGAAGGTAGTCTCACCGTCGAGACACGAGGTGGTGTCGAAAGAGATCTTGTGTCTAAATCTGATGGTATTCTATACTATCTCAATCGCATCTGGATTCCAAATCGTGAAAACCTTCGAGACTTTCTGATGAAGGAGGCACATAAATCAAGATATTCTATTCATCCTGGTGCTGATAAGATGTACCAAGATATGCGTACTTCCTATTGGTGGCCTGGAATGAAGAAAGATATCACCACCTTCGTTGCAAAATGTCTCACTTGTACGAAGGTGAAAGCTGAACACCAACGCCCCTCTGGCTTGCCCGAACAACAAGAGATCCCTGTCTGGAAGTGGGAGAGCATTGCTACGGATTTTATCACCAAACTCCCTCGTACTTCTTCTGGTCATGACAATATTTGGGTGATCGTTGATCGATTGACCAAATCAGCTCATTTTCTCCCCATTCGTGAAGATTTCAAAGTCGAGAAATTGGATAGAATCTACACTGATGAGATCAATTTGTCATCACGATATCCCCATTAACATCATTTCTGATCGTGATGCTCGCTTTATGTCTCGTCTTTGGCAAACCTTTCAATCTGCTATGGGTACTGTTCTAAACCTTAGCACTGCTTTCCATCCTTAATCAGACGGTCAAACCGAGCGTACTATCCAAACCTTAGAGGATATGCTTCGTTCATGCATAATCTATTTTGGTGGAAATTGGGATTCACACTTGCCTTTAATCGAATTCTCGTACAATAACGGCTATCATGCGAGTATTCAAATGGCACCCTTCGAAGCATTGTATGGTCGAAAATGTCTTTCGCCTATTTGTTGGCACGAGATTGGGGAATTTCAATTCACTAGTCCCGAGCTTATACAAGAGACAACGGACAAGATTTTACAGGTTCGAGACAACTTACTGAAATCCAGGAGCCGACAAAAGAGTTACGCCGATAAGCGTCGCAAGCCTTTAGAATTCGAGACAGGCGACTTTGTACTTCTCAAGGTATCCCCTTGGAAGGGTGTGGTTCGTTTTTATAAGAAAGGAAAACTCGCACCTCGCTATGTAGGTTCTTTCAAGATTCCCGAAAGGATTGGCAAGGTTGTGTATCAACTGGACCTACCTGAAGAACTCAACAATGTTCATCATGTCTTCCACGTGTCCAACTTAAAGAAGTGTCTAGCTGATGAAGGACTTCAA
The DNA here is from genome assembly GCA_030545235.1 of Helianthus tuberosus. Classification (NCBI taxonomy): domain Eukaryota; kingdom Viridiplantae; phylum Streptophyta; class Magnoliopsida; order Asterales; family Asteraceae; genus Helianthus; species Helianthus tuberosus. Next base: position 64,264,670 of record CM060423.1, read on the forward strand.
GTTCCACTAGAAGATCTTCAAATCAACGAGGCATTGCACTTCGTGGAGAAACCTATCGAGATCATGGACCAAGGTGTCAAGAAATTGAGGCGCAGTCAAATCCCTATCGTTAAGGTTCGATGAAAAGGAAAACGTGGCGCCGAATTCACTTGGGAACTCGAGAGTGATATGAAGACTAAGTATCCGCACCTTTTCGTTACTTCTTTCTAAATTTCAGGATGAAATTTCTTAAAGGAGGGGAGACTGTAACGCCCTGCTTCTTCGTACCTATCATAATTAGAAAGCGTTGCTTGTATTTCTATTTTTGGAAATCTTGTATTCTTTTAATCATCTTTTCATTGTAAAAGTTGTAAAATTCGAGACTTGGATCATAAATAAAATGCGTATTTCTTTAAATTCATGTTATACATATTCATACTTGTTCATACGTTTGAATTCAGGAAACAATTGGTACATTATTCGTAATTCTTGGAAATGTGTGATATACTTACCATTACGTGAAATACGTGAATCATACATCAATTGAATACATGTGACACTTATTTACGACATACATACTTGTTTTATGTTATTCATACTTAACGAACCCTTATAATATGCTTATATATCATAATTTACCCTTGAAACACCTTAAAACCATCAATAATAAACATAAGGGACTTAAAGTGTCAACATTCAAAACTTATACCCAGCCCCCACCCGGCTCGCGCCCTGCGACCCGACCACTTAAGTGGCTCGTGGTCGGCGACTCACCCGGATCCGCAGATCCTTGTTTCAGCTTCGCGGATTGGGCATAAGTGTGCTTGTTTCTTGTGTTTCTTGCATTTATTGGCCACCAAACCAACCCTAATTCATTCCCTATATAACCCAACACTTCTCCACACATTTTTCACTTTGCAAACACTCACTCAAAAACGCAGCTGAAATCAGAAGCAAGTCAGATTCGTTTCAACTCACAAAAGTGAGCATAACTTTATCATTCTTCCATCTTTTTCAATGATTCTTCTTTCTTATCACTTGGAACAACCTTAAGTATGTTTCCACAGGTTTTCCATGGAAAAAACAAGGCTGGAACATCACCATAAAAGGCTCCAAAGTGCAATAAACTTTCTGATTTGTATAAACACTTGTTTAGCATGCTTTAAATTGAGATTTCTCAACACATTCCTATGTCCTTATGCCACTAATCAAGGCCATGATTATGTGAGCTTAAAAACAAGGTTATGACTTGTAAATCCAGAGGTTTAATCCTCACAAACATTTTTTTATAAGGTTTTAACCTACCAGTGATGAACAAGTCCTACACTTGAAGTTGTGTGATTATTTAGATAGCTTGGGCTATCCTACCTACAAATCCACACATAACTTGATGTTTTCTT